>CAODLS012269286.1:0-18167 GCA_948243855.1 Flueggea neowawraea | reverse complement strand
TCGGCGTATGAGGTGAACCGTCAAATTACCCTCCATTTAAATCAAATACTTTCCAATTTACCGCTAATTTTCATAATTCATCAAATTAACATCAAAAATATAAAATTTACCCTCCAATTACCAAAAATAAAATTTCAAATAGTTTCCCAAATTATCCAAAATAATTATTCCAACTAATTACCCAAAAAATAACTATAAAACTATGAGATATTACAGTATTGGACTAATCCGCTATGACAAGCACTACATGGATTGGTGTCATAAGTATTTCTCATGTAGTAGTGTTATTTGAGTCATTTGACTTGAATTCACCATAGATCCCTATATGATGAATCATGTTCTAGACATAGTTCAAGATCATCTTTAACAAGACGACAATACGGACTATGATTGGTCATGTGATTAATCATGTTGAGGAAGATGGATGACAGTGATGGGATTTGTCGCTCTCATTTCTAAAGAGATATCTCTTGGCTACTTGATAAGTGAGACTGACAATACGGACTATGATTGGTCATGTGATTAATCATACTTGAATGAATTGATAAGGCCTTACCAATGTCATATGTTTAGTTAGTTCATTTGAGGATTAAGAAGTTGATTAAGCTTTATAAGGTTGACATAATTTATGCCTTATGATAAGTCGAGATATTGTGTAACAAAAAGGACTAAATATCATGTTGAGTCTTAGGTTATTTTGGATTGTCAATTTCACTCGAATTGGGTAGTCATAATGTCAAATATTGCCTATATTATCATGAATATTTCTAATGCTTCATTTCTCCCATGAAATTTTACACGTGCCATCAAACTTTGTATCTGCTGAGTTTTTTTTACTATCAATTTCATGGAATGATTTGAACACCTGGGGGGGAGGATCTACACCCTCATGTTGGAATCAAGTAAAATCGTAAGCTGCTATTGCTCTCTCTACCTGCAATGTAATGGAAATCTTATAACTGTCCATCGTATTCTTAGTAAAAATAAAATTCCCTTTTCAAATCCTAAAGAATCTTTTATTTATCATGGTTTTAGTGTTAGTAAAATTAATAAATTGCCAGTTTCATTTTCTTCGTTTAATTCTATTCATCCTTTCCGACTTATTTTAGTGATGTTTATGGACCTTCCCCCTTCCCCTATTATGTCAATTAATGGCAGTTGTTACTACATCATTACACAAAGTTTTCTTTGATTCTTTTTGTAAAGATATCTCTGAGGAGCTAAGAACATTCACCAAATTTCATCACATTGTTAAGGTAACTTAGATTGAAAATCTAGGCTTCCCAAGCCGATTGGAGGGGCAAGTTTCAGCCCTTGACCCCATACTGACAAACTAACGGTATTCTCCAATGAAGTCCATGTCCTTACACCCCCAAACAAAAAGGTTCGGCCAAAAGGAAGCATGGTAGAAACGACCATGTATATGTTACAAAAATCACATGCCCCAAAGAAATATTAGGGTTATGCCTTTGATGGTGCAAATCACATCATTAATCATCTCCCCATTCTTTAATTAAAAATCACAATTTCAGATGTTGCTCGATCAAAAACCTGACTACACAAATCTAAAAGTATTTGGTTCTTTTTACTATACTTGGTTGCGTCCATTCGTTATGTGTTCTTGGATTATAGTAAAACTCGCAAACGATTTTGTTGTCTTCATCTAGTCACTAAGAAAATTTTTGTTTACCATCATGTGTTATTTGAAAAATCTTTTTTCCCTTTTGCAAGTACGAAGTCGACTTCCATAGTAACCGAATCTACCACTCACATAACTCCATCAACAACTTTACCAGGTGACACTTCCCCATTCCTCTATAATGTCACTAGCATCACCACCATATAATGGATCAAATCTTCCAGTTGAAACATAAAATATATATCGCCACATTAGCCCCACCTACATCCATCAATCAATATACTAACCTTATACCACCCTCTATCAAATTACAAATTAATCTGGCATAAATCTTGTGGTGAACTTGATCAACTCTGGCACTAGTGACCAAGACATATCCAATGGTCACATGTTCTTAATCATGCTCATTGAAGCCCAAAACTCTTATAGTAATCAAAGAATATGACTCTTCTAAGTTTTTTCACTAAATCCAATGCACACTCTCATTGTCTCAAGGCAATGAAAGAGAAATTTGATACTTTGCTTTGGAATGGAACATATGTACTGGTGACTATGAATCAAGCCACCAATATTACCACCTACTAGACGGTATTCTGAATCAAGTGAAACCTGGACAGAATAATATCATGCTTCAAAGTGTGACTGGTGGCCAAAGGATATATAACACTAGTGTATTGGCTTGAATTTCAAAGAAACATTCAATCTAGTTTAAAGCTAGCCACTCTTCCATTAATTCTCTATATTGCTATCAATAAAAGGTGGGATGTGTAACAGCTCGATTTATCAAATACCTCCACTATGGGCTTCTAAGTGTGGAAGCATACATGAGACAACCTCTAGAGTGTATTAACCGTTTTAAACCAAATCATGTCTACTTGCTTAAAAAGTCTCTATACGCAATCAAACAAGCTCTATGAGCTCGCTTTAGCTACCTCAGAGATGCCCTTGTTGAATTGTGCTACAAAGCTTCGCACATCGATCAATCATATAATCTACAATGCTGGCAATATACAAGGCTTGTTCCTATTTTATATTGTTGACACACTTCTCATTGGTTTATCATTGCAGTCGTTGCCAATCGATGTGGTTTCCTATAGTCAAACAAAGTTTGTAGTAAAAACTCTTGGCTAATTGAAGTATTTTCTCGATATTGAAGCTACACGGGATTCGAATGGCATCTTGCTCACCCAAACTAAAAATACATATGAGCGTCTTGAGAACACAAAGATGTCATCTACTAAGGCTATATCAATGCTTATGATTGCTCTAGACCACATCCTTCTAAGTCTAATAAAACTCCAGTAGATCAAGCTTTATATCGAAAAATTATGGGGAGACTACAACATTTGTGCCTCACCAAACCTGAAATTGCCTTATCTGCCTATCATATTTCACATTTTATGCACAATCCTACATTGGAAGATGGTGAAAAGAATTCTACGTTATCTTGTGGCAACCAATGCCTATAGTCTTTATCTTAGATGCTCTTATTATTTGTTAATGTCATTGTATTGCTAATTTGACTAAGGTGGGTTAGATGAGGATCAAAAATCCACTTAAGGTTTTGCCATATTTGTAAGTGACAGTCTAATTTCTTGGCAATCTAGTAAACATGAGCATTTTCTAGGTTGTCAACTGAAGTGGAATATTGATGCTTAGATGCATCTATTAGCAAAATACACTAATTATTTTCTCTAATAAAGGAAATAGGCTTTCCATGCTCGGCGTCTTCTTGAATCTGGTGTGATAACATTGGTGTAGCATATCCGACGGCTAATCCATATTTTCACACCCGATCAAGGCACCTGGAGATACAGTTTCACTTTGTTCGGGACCTCATGTCAAAGAAGCAGCTTGATGTCTGCTATATTTCCTTGGAAAATCAAGTGGTGGATGTATTGACTAAGCTATTGTCCAAGGACAAATTTTCTCCTTATTGAGACAAATTGAAGGCATAAGTCTCACAACTAATATATTAATATCCGTTTGTTGTACCACATCTGATATGTATTACCAAGGCTTTATCACATACACAAGGGTTATCTTGTACATTATATATGTTGTATATATTCACCACAATATAATTGTAATATCCCTCCCATTCCGACTACGTTCTCTATAGCAATTCGTTCGATTCTTATTCGATCTTTGAATGCTCAAGATGATGATTAGGTGTTTGAGATGATGATTGGATGTTTGATGATGTTTTGGATAATTTAAGACCTTTGATCTCGGTGGTGTTCGTTTGAATCGAATAGAAGAAATAGAAGAAATCAACATGTGAGGAATCAACCCCTAGTAGTCGACCCATGGTTAGGGTAGTTGACCACCCAGTTAGTGGACTAGTGAGCATGTTCTTTAGTAGTCGAATACTGGTTTGGGTAGTCGACTAACGACGTGTTGTTCTTTAAAAACACCAACTCGACCCCCTATTGACCTCATATGCTTTTCTTCCCTCCAAACACCTCTAAATCTGTCCCATTGCCTCCTATCATTCCCTTTCAATTTCTTGAGGTATGAACATCTTCCTAATCCATTTTGTGCTTAGTTCACATTTTGATTCATGGATTTGGTAGATGACATATTTGTAAATGTGGGTCGGATTTGAATGATTTTATGGTAATGTGAGTTAAAGGATGTTAGATCATGATACATTAAGCATAGTAACACATAGATTTGGGTTCGATTCTTCATATTTGATGTAGTTTATGTGTGGGCTAGGGTTGCTAAGGATTTATGAGATTTGTCGATGATTTATGCTTGTTTTGTTGAAATTGATGATGCTTTCAAGATTCTGAGGTTGATTAGAGTTGGTTTGACCGGTTTGAAACGTCGGGTATCAATTGAAATGTGTTTTGTGGCATTTTTGAATAGATTTTATATAGTATGTACTGTTTGGTAATTTATAGGAAGTTTTTGTTGTGATTCTAAAAAGTATAGGGACTAATTTGCAAAATTTAGAAAGTTTAAGGACTAATATGGAATTTTCCAAAATTTTTGCTTTGTCTAGCTATTATTTGAAATCAGACTAATTAATAGTTTGATTAATTTAACAATTTGACTATGTGATAATTAATAATGAGTACCATTTTTCTTTTGAAACAAGTATATATACATATATTTTTTTTTTTGTAAATTAATGTCGGCTTTGCATGACTGTCTGCTCTGTTATTTATTCTGATATTATATATTTTGGATACGGGACATCTAGCTACGAGATAACATAGCCTTTAGTATATCACTGCTCTGTCAAGGCACTTAGTTGCCAGGGTAAAATGGTGGTCGTGCGTCCGGCCAGGCACACATACTAAGATTCTATCTGGTGGCATAGACTACACCTCTGATATCTGTCTAATACTATCTGATTTTGGTCTCTATCCTACTGTCTGTTATGCATATATTATTATTATTATTATTATTATTATTATTATTATTTAGTCTAATTGTCTGATGTATGCTTTGTATGCGAACATTTGAAAATGAATTTCTGAATTAATATATATGTATACGAGTGTATATTATTAATATCCGATTATATACGTGCACGTGGTATTTTTTCAAAAACATTTCAAAACGGTTTATGTGAGTCCTAGAGGTGATCTGAAGTGTCATTCATCACTGAGTTTTACTCAACCCTCATTAACATTTTTCAGGTACTCTTTTGACTTCAGCAACTGTCCAACATCCTTGATGTCAATGAGACACCTTTGATATTAGTGAATGCCCTTTTGTTTAGGTTCTGAATTTGTTTTTGTATTAGAGTTACACATTGGGATCCTAGTGGGTTACTGGATATATTTTGTATTTTGTTACTTGATTTCACTTACTAATATTTTTACTCATATTTTGATATAGTAAATTTATATTTCGATATTTTGATATTTTTTTTATAAAATTATGTTTTTTTATAATATGTTTTATAATTTATACATTTGATTAATGATAATTTTAATGAATGAATAAGTTGGGTAAGATATTCAAAAAAATAAAACCCTGGACGGCTCTGAAATTCTCGGACACCACCCATGCTTTGTCTGATTTTCTTCCACGAACTCCGACAACGGCCATGGCCGCATCCTGGCTGATCAATCCAAACCTGCCCAACTAAACTGTTATGTCAGCATCGCTGACCTCTTCCTTAAGATACCTCTGGTGCCATCGCTTTCCAATCTCTCAGGACCAACAGTTTCTCATCATGTTTCATCCTTAGATGCACCTTCTATCATGGCTACTGCCTCCAGTCGATCGCTTGTTAACTCGACGGCTACCCTTATAGATTGTTACTTAGGTATCACCGACCTCTTCCACAATAAGTCGCCGGCTCAATCTCAACAGGGTGCAACCGCCTCAAAACAAGAGAAAACTTGTTTCACACCTTCTGCCATAGATGCAAATATAATAGCCCAACCTGGACCTTCATTTGCTTCAATTGTACTGGGTTCTTCCCCCACCTTGCCACCTGTGTCCATTGCTCCACAAAATAAAGGTGGATACGTCTCCATTCCTATCAATGCGACCGTCTACGCCGAGAGGTTAAAACAATGCCAACATGCTTTGATTGGTCGGATTGTATTAGCAAAGGGAGAATCACCGTTGAGAGTCACTGGCTTGAAGGCAAAATTATCATCTCTTTGGGGTTTCACGGATTGGCAGCTTATTTCGATAGGTCGAGGTTACTACAATATCGTACTGCACTTACAAGAGGAGAAGAACAAAGTTCTTACTCGGGGACTTGTTGCCCTGAAGCCTGGCATTTTTCGGCTACAAAAATGGACCCTGGATTTTGATCCAGATGTGCAAAAACTGACCACGACGCAAGTGTGAGTGAGAATTCACAAGCTCCCTTGGGAGTACTGGCACCCCAAGCTTTTAGTTGACATTGCTCGGGGAATTGGGTCTCCGTTGAGAATTGATAGCAACACTCTTACTGGTGATTTGGGTCACTTCGCTCGGGTCTTGGTGGAGGTTGATTTAGTAGCAGTGCTTCCGAAAACTTTGATGCTTGAGAAACCGGGTAAAAGTTTTTTTGTGGAAATTGTGTATGAAAACTTACCTGAATTTGCTCTACTTGTCATAGCATAGGTCACTCTTCAGTGTTTTGTCGCCACAATAAAGCAGTGGAGAGCCGCAAAACAAAGGTTCCAGCTAAGCATCCCGCATCGAGACAACCATTGTCTAAAAAGGATTGGGTTCCTATACACTCCAAAGTGCCTCTAAATAATGCATTTCAAGCTCTTTGGTCTGGCTTGGTTCAGAATGTCGCCACTCCTATTGACTCGCAATCTGTTCATGATCATCCAACAGAGCCTACGGTTCTATCACTTGAGGCAGCTCTTACTACCGATGAAGAACTGCATTTTCTGGAAAATCCATCTTCTGAGGCATCGATTTTTCCAACAGAGGTTGAGACACCTCTATTTCCTCTACACATTTCCACTGATCAATCACCTACCTCTCGTGCCCAGGATCATCAACTGCTAGTTTGTGATAATGGGAATGGTGTTGTTTCAGCTTCTTCGGCGGATGAGGTTGATTATGAGGAAGGGGAATGGATCACTCCATCTTTTCAAAAGAAGAAAAAGACAAAGAATAATACTGACGGTGGGCAGACAAGTGACCAACCAAGACTCTCTCAGAGATTGACACAACACCCTACCCGATATCAATGAAAGTCCTCTATTGGAACTGTCGGGGTATTGGTAATGAGGATACCCAACATTTTTATATAATATATGCTCTGCCAATAGATTGGCGATTCTTTGAATTGCGGAAACTTTTGTGGTTTTTAATAATATTCCTTCTAGATTTTGGGATTCTTTGGGAATGAGATTGGTGGCTGCAAACTCCAAAAATCCCTCTACTCTTTGGGTTTTAATTCATAGAGATTTCTCTGACCAGACCGGGATTTTAATCTCGGATCAACATGTTTCTTTTCATTTTGGTGTTCAGAATAAGGTGATTAAATTCTCTTTTGTTTATGCAAGTGTTTGGAGGAATCAATGAATGTGGCTGTGGGAAGAACTGGCTTCTTTTTTTCTATTGCTAGACAAATGGGAAATGATGGGGGATTTCAATGCTTTGAGGGGTCCGCATGAGAAGACGGGAAGGCCTCCGACAGCTTTACCTTGTTGGGAATTTAATTAGTTTATTGACTCAAAATAGCTTCTGCAGGTTCCTCAGCAAGGACTTCGCTATACATGGTGTAATTGTATAGGGGGTTCAGCCTGGGTAGAGAGCTTGTTGGACAGAGTTTTGGTTACTAGTCAATTTCTTGATGTTTGGTCTACTGTTTCCACTATCGCTATGGCAAGGCATAGTTCAGATCATGCTCCATTGCTACTGTCTTGTGAGGATCTTAACACAACACCTCCAACTCGTTTTAGGTTTCACTCTATGTGGTTATTTGATCCTGGCCTTCGGGACTTGGTTCTAGAAAATTGGAATGTTCTAGGATTTCATTTGCCGCCTTTCCAGTTGGTGACTGCAAATTTGAAACGGCTTCGTGGAGTGCTTCGTGTATGGAATAAGGAGGTCTTTGGTAATTTGGAGGTAAATGTCAATGATGCTGAATCTCATTTACGTGTTATTAAAAATCGTATTGCTCTTGAAGGGATTTCAGAGGAACTTTCTGTAGAGGAACTTGAGGCACATTCTAGACTTGAGACTTGTCTTCAACAAAAAGAGGTATTCTATAAAAAAATAGCAGAATCCGGTGGTTACATTGCGATGATAGAAATACTAGTTTCTTCCATCGGGTTCATTCCATGTGTCGGCCTCTTAGCAACATCTCAGTTATGCAGATAAGTGATCAATTGGTTGATGATCCTATTACTAGTTCTGATCATATTGTGGATTATTATAACACCCTTTTTAAATCTTCCCCACACAGGTGGATATGTCTTTTATTAAGCATGTTGTTCATGCATATGTGACTAGTGTGGAGAATGATGGTTTGGTGATTGTCCCTACTAGTGAGGAAATAAAGCTTGTCGTGTTTAGCATGGACTCCTCTAGTGCTCCAGGTCCGGATGGATTTACTGGAATTTTCTTTCGAGAATTATGGGATATTATTCAGGCTGACTTATTCTCTGCTGTCAAGCTATTTTTTTCGAGTGAGAAACTCACACCAGGACATAATTCGAGTCTTACGATTCTCATTCCAAAATTTAAGGAGGCCATCACAGTGGATCAATACCGCCATATTGTACTGAGCAATTTTTTCTACATGATCATCACTAAAATCATTGCAGATGGGCTATCTGGGGTGGCACCAAGATCATTTCCCCTCAATAATTTGGTTTTGTCAAAGGTCACTGCATTGCTGATTGTATTGCCTTGGCTTTAGAAGGGGTTAATAAACTTGAAAAAAAGTGTTTTAGAGGAAATGTGGCTATTAAAATTGACATTCGAAAAGCCTTTGACACTGTGGATTGGACTTTTCTTTTTGAGGTTTTGGATGCCTTTGGGTTCTTTCTACAGTTCCAAAACTTTATCCTGGAATTGTTTTCCACCGCCCGGATTTCCATTTCTGTTAATGGCCAAACACGGGGTTACTTTGGATGCTCTAGGGGAGTTCGCCAGGGTGGCCCGCTCTCGCCTTTGCTTTTCTGTCTCGCAGAGGATTTCTTAAGCAGGTACTTTTTTGTTCTTATTGGTCAGGGTACTTTACTTCCCATGTTGTATGCAAGGCACACCAGTTTTGTCTCTCATCTTCTCTATGCCGATGATATTCTTCCTTTTGTCAAGGCTTCCAAGAATAATATGAGAGCTCTTTTTGGTCTCTTTGATTTATATGGAACCTTTTCAGGCCAAGTTGTTAATTGGTCCAAGTCTAATGTTTTCTTTGGCAAAGTGGTTACTACCCGCAGGGTTATAGCCATGCTTACTGGGACTTGACTACAACGTGGGTGGTGCCTTTTAAATATTTGGGTGTCCCTATTTTCTTTGGTGCTCCACGTTGGAAATTTCTTCAACCTTTAGCAGATCGGATTACTAGTAAGTTTAGTGCATGGAAAGGAGCATCACTTTCTTTGGCAGGGCGGGTTTCCTTGGTTACATCGGTCATTCAAAGTTCTCTATTACAATCCTTTGCAGTTTACCACTGGCCTAAGCAACTTCTTTCTATGCTCAATTGACAGATAAAAAACTTTGTTTGGACGAGCTCTACAGCGAAACAAAAACTGATTAAAGTCCCATGGTCGGTCTGTTGCTCTTCAATTCTGAAGGGGAAACTGGTCTTAAAGACATAGGTTTGCTTAATAAAGCAATGTTGGGCGGAATTAGTTGGCAGTTTTTGACTCGATCTTGTCCAACCTTGCGAGTTATGGAAGCAAGGTTTTTGCATCCTGCTGGCACTTCCCGGGCCACTTATTTTTGATCTATTGTTTGGTCTTCTGTAAGACAAGTCTATGAGGTGTTGATGGAAAAATCCACTTAGTTTATTACCGAGACTTCGCAGTTAAATTTTTGGACTTGTCAGTGGTTACAGCCGACTATTGCACAACTTCTTGACTTATCAAATCAACAGCTTCGAATTTTGACAGATGAAGTGAAAGAGTTTGTTTCACAGGGTCAGTGATCATTACCTGCTTCGTTGAGGGTGGATGTGAAGCAGGTCGTGGAGGAGGTGCTTTTTCTGAAGGAGATAAATGATGTTCGTATATGGAGGTATGTAGCTAATGGCCAATTCTCTGTTCAGAGTTTTTACCATTGGCTTAGTGGTTACAGGGACTTGGTGATAGCAAACAATTTTTTATGGAGGAAATTCATTGCACCTTCTAGATCCACGGTGGGCTGGCGGCTTTCCTGGGTTATCTCCCTACGGAGGATAAGTTTTTGCAAAGAGGATACAACTTCCCTTCACTGTGCACACTTTGCAAAGAGGATTCTGAGACACATTTATTCATCATTTGTATGGTGAGTAAACAACTTTGGCAAGCTATTTCCTTCCTTTTTGGGATTCGGGTTGTCTGTGATGGGAATGTTCGGTCTTTAGTCTTGGTGGCCATGTCTGCTCAGTTAAGTTCTCAATTAAAGACCTTATGGAATGTTGCAATTGTGAGTGCTTTCTGGATCCTCTGGACTTCTCACAATAATGCTATCTTTAATAATCATCCTGCTAATCTTTATGTCATGTTAAGACTGCTTTGGAAGTGTACCAAGAAAGCTGATATTTTCAGGATTGGACATATGCGTGGAACTCAGGATGAGTTGCGGTTATTTCGGACTCTAGGCATTGTTGGCATTCCAAGGAAGGCCCCCAACATTATTTTGGTGGTGTGGCATACCCCTCCTATCAACTGGATCAAAGTAAACATAGATGGCTCTGCTATTGGCTCCCCGGGCACCTTAGGTGCATGTGGGATCTTTCGGAATACTCGACGCTTCTCCAAAGGAGCTTTTGCTTTTTCCACATGTGTCTTTTGCATTTGTTGCTGAGCTAAAAGCTGCTATGTTTGCTATCAAAAAAGCTGCGGAATGTGGTTGGGATCATTTATGGCTTGAAAGTGATTCTACATATGTGGTTAATTTATTCAAGACTAGAACAACGGATGTGCCATGGTGCTCGAGACTAGAATTGGCCAATTGTTTATCTCTTCTTTCCCATATGTCTTTTGTCGTATCTCATATTTATAGAGAAGGCAACAGAATGACAGATGCTCTTGCTTCCTATGGTGCCAAACATCAAGGCACTCATTAGTGGACTAGCTTTCCTGATTTCTGTAAAAGACTTGTCTATGATGATTTTTCGTGTAAGGAGTGCTACCGCTTCATGTAGCCTCCCCCTGCTCTTTTGTGACTGTTCTTGTATGGTTTTCTTTTTATATTAATAATATTTGGAGCTCCGGAAGGTGATGCAGGTGATATTGTGGTGCCAATTTAGTTAGAATGCCAAGGTGCACCACTGATTCCTCAACCTCCAACCTTTCATGAAGAATGAATAAGTTGGGTAGAATATCTGATTCTCTGAGACTTGTGCAAGATAAGTCAGGTCTCTGATTCAGTTCGCCTCGTATGCTGGTCATGGTTCGGTAACGGGTTGTGACAATAATGAAGGCATATATTGAGCTTATTGCTTCTCTTTTTTTTTTTGGGTCAAGATGGAGGCTCGTTCATTGGTGCCAAAGAAGAACATTACAGGGGAACAACTCGAGGGAAAGCAACCTGGCCTTCTCAATTCTTCCAAAAGAACATCCAAAAATTAATCGGGTGGATGGACCAACAAAGTACAGCCTATGGATTTTTGTTGCCCCCAATTAGCAAGTCTATTTGCAACTCGATTAGCTTCCCTGTTGATGTGTTTGAAATGAAACACCAAGTCACGATTGAAGACTGGGCAATTTCTTTAGCGTCTAAGTTGTGGAAGACTCGGAAATTTCTTCTCTTTCCAAATCTCCCTCATTAAGAGCTTCCACAAAGTTTACAAAAGCAACTAATCTAATTTACAAGGAACTGCATATGCCCCCTACTGATCGCATTTGACACTTAAAATTACTTTTAGTAAAAGTTATCCCTGTGATACACTTAAATTATGGTTAGCAAACACTATCCCTGTAATTTTGTTTTGAAACAAGGAATGATAGTCCACTTTAGAAGATTGAACGGGATTTGTACGAGCATTATGGTAGATGTCTTTAAGCTTTCGCAACAATGGCCCTATAAATGTATTTAGCACATTAGTTTGTTGAGTGAGAGAGAGAGAATTGTGGGGTATACATCTGACAATTACAAGTTATTAAATCTAATAAAATGAATGGTGATAATTTGGTGCAAATTGAAAAAAACTTATATCTAATATAATTAGATCCTATTTATATATATATAGGATGCACGTTTACAGATACGTGCATATAAATTTTACTGTCACACTTCTTGCTGATCATCTTAAAAAAGTTCTACAAATGCCTCAGTAATTGAGACAAGCCTTTGAGGTTTGTGACCTGCACAAGCCATAATGCAGTGAGGTACTCTACAGCCATAAATCAGCATGCTATATAGTTAAAACGACGTCCATGAATGCAAAAATTATAGTGTTATTGACTGCACCGTTTAGAAGTAGTGTCACTATAGTAATGTGATGGTTAAGAAAAAAGTAGGCGAAGAAGACAGGGTTCCATGCAGATGAAGATAAGAGAAAATGCAATGATTACTGATTTTAGGGTAACTCTTAGGAAACTGAGCCCCATTCACTGATCACGACTACACCTCAAAACCCAACCTCTCGCACACACTCATTTCATTTCCATCACTTGGTTGCTTCTGAATTGATTTTCTTTTACCTAAGTAAAGACCTCACATGCAGTTGCTCTCTGCACAGCTTGTAACTGTCCGAATCTTGGCCGAGATAATTGTTCAGCAGTCTATATGTCAGTTTAAAGTAGTAAAATCGTTTTTTCGAAAATCTATTTGCCTCTATTGATGTGTTTGCTAGGGTTTCTCAGACTAAAAGAAGCTTTATAATTCCTAACAAAAAGTAAATTTACTGAATTACTGAAGAGGTTGACTTTAGAATTGTAACTTGAGCTACCACCAGAAGAAAAGTTTGATAAATGGTGTGTATTGTACCAATTAAATTATGGTAATTTTTTGCTCAAACCGCTGCACTTGCACTTTTTTCACTTAAGCCAAGTTACAATAATGCGGTTTTTTTATTTTTTTTTTATTTATATCTATCTCCAATAATGCGTTTACCAATTTTCATTTGTCAAGTTTAAGTCATTAACAATGTTTTATCTATAGCTTTCTGTAATAATGCGTGTCTTTTTTTTTGGAAGGGTCTTCCCACTCATTTACTAACTTCGTTAGGCTAATCGGTCAAAATTACGGTGCCACTCCCCCTGACCTAGCTACTCAACACTAGGAGAAGATTGGAGAGCAAAAAACTTCAATAATGCCTCGAAAAGGAGCAGTAACTTCCGTTACACATTACAAAGGTCGAAAATATACCACCTGGAAAGCATCCCTCACAAGAATGTCTAATATAATCTTTGGAGGTTAAGGAAACCAAGTACTATCGAGTTAACTGTATATCCTTAATAATGCGAGTTAACTATATATCTTTAAGTCGTGGTTTAAATGTATTCGAGTTTTTTTTATTAATAAGAGATTATAAGTTTGAATTTTAGTAAGGAAACAAAGACTCGGTCGAGGAGATTGAATCGAATTCTGATTTTATCGTCTTCTACAATAGTGGATGGAGTCTGCAAGGAGGCGTATTTTCTATTGAATTTCGGATCACATATAGTCTTATTTCGTGGCAACGGAAATTACTATTGTGGCTGGGGAAAGAAATATTACGCACAATATTTAAGCGGAGGCACTCGGAGCTTATGCTTTTCTATGTTTGCATAAGATGTTTTTTTCATGTTCTTTTCGATAAGCATGATTTTTTTTTGAAGTTATGTACAAGGTTTTTCCGCAAGAATTTTCCTAAGACACTTCTTGTATTATAGATGAATAAAACTTCAACGACAGGACCTTTAAAAGAGGAAACGAAAACAAACATTTTAATCTAAACACTATAGTATAATAAAATTAAGTAATATGTATAGGAAAAGTTTTAAGACATTAAAATTAATTAAACTACTGAATAGTTGATCGAGGCCACAATCTAAAACAGATTAGTAGCATCAATGGACTGTCTTTGTTGATGAATATTAAAAAAACTATTTTTGTAAAGGTCTAGAAAACGATGATACATCGAGGCTAATATATTGATCAATTCTTGTCGACTGTTCTGTGCAGACAAGCTTTATGCAGAGCTAATAATAAACAGAAGACACTGAAAACATGGCTGTAAGGTTTCTTAGTAATTAACTCGGAAATGAAGCGACACAGAAACCAATGCAAGAAGGGGACCATGCAAAATGTGAGCTGCAAAGTACTTAAAATTCATTCAGGCCTATAAATGTGCTGTCGTAGCTGGCCACTCTGATTTGCTTAGCTACGGACTATCGTGGAGGTCCACATAGGAAAGATTAAAGGACGTGACGTAAGAATTGTAGGGGGGAAATGAAATCATTTTCACTCACTGCACTCAGCTGAACTTGCATGCCCTACCATGATAATCTCTGTCTCAGTGAAAGACCCTTTCTTAAAAAGCCTAAAATAGCTTACAATCGCCTTAGAAGACAAAAAGTAAAAACCCTATTTGGAGCCTACCACACTGAATCAATAATTGAGGTGAGAACCATAAAAATTTGTTACGAATTACTGATTGCTTTTCTAGGGCCGAATATTTTTTTTTTTCAAGTGAAATTAAAAAATTATTCTTATTTATAATTTGTAATTTGATAAGGATTACTGTTAATGTAGCATGTATATTTTTCAAATAAATTAAATTCGAGCATGTATAGTTTCATTAATTAGTTACAAAGTTCAAGTTTTGAAACTTAGACATGGATCCGCAATGTAGAACGCAATAAAACATGGGTCAAGCAAATACACTGAATTTTGAAAACGGGTGTCTAGTCCACTTCTCTCAGCAACTACAAATACCATTACTAATATACAATGGCGGCGGACGGGCACCTTATAATTTATATATTTATTGAGTTAAATGTCAAGGTACCATTTGACATACATACTCGATAGTTGTTGTCTGTCCTTACGTCTAGACAATCCTGGTTCCGCCATTGCTAATATATAGGTAATTCTCAAATCTTGCATAAACTAACCTAAGTGTCGAAGGCACAGGGAAAAATGCCCTCCTTCTTTAGATATGTTTACATGTGCATAGGGAGTGGAGCTAATAAGCCTAAGCCTTGGAGCTAAGGTGCTAAATGATTGTTTAGTTAAGAAAACTTTCCATTGTTTTTAGAAAACTAAAAAACAGAAATAGAAAAATGAAAAATTTGTTAAAACAAATTTTGATTAGCAAACATGTTTTCTAAATGTTTTTTATTTTCATAAAATAGAAACAAAACAAAAAACAAAAAACAAAAAATTATTTTCTCAACTAAACATAGCTTAAGGATCTCATAATTGGAGTCTATAGTTGATGTATGATAAATTTACATGTTTATTCAAGTATAAATAGATGGCATTTTAGCTCTAAGTGTACTTAATTATCCACGAATTTATACTCTTTTCGTGTTTTGTGTAGGGTGAATGAAAATCCATGGAATGAGAATGAAAAGTGATGAAAAGAGGCATGAAAAAGGAGTTCTCAAAAGGGCTTAAACGATGGAAAGAAGTGGAAATAAAATCAGCTCAAAAGGGAGAAATTTTCATTGTCACACCCTAGGTCACATTCATGGGCATGATCGCGGCCTCCCATGGCTTACAAAATGGAACAAAATTGGCAAGACAGAGAAGGGTCATGGTCATGGCCATTGGAGGGAGTACAAACCGTGGCCAAAAGGCCACGGTCAACGAAGCCACCTCCACGGTCGTGGCAGACACACCACGACCAAGCTTTAAAAGTCGAGAGGGCCACGGTCATGGACCTTGAGCGCATCTTGAAGAGGCTACTCCACTTCCATCATCCTTTTATCTCTTCTCATTTTTAATTGGTGAATATGTTCTATTTTCATATTTATAATTTTATTTTGTTTTCTATTATAATGGTAGCTTAGATTTGTTGTTGGGACTTAGAGATGTAGACTAGTGATGACTACTTGTTATATTTATGAATGTGTATTGTGTTTTATGTTCTATATTTGAAGTTTGCTTTGGATTTAATTTGATGAGTTGTTTTGATTGACTATTGTTGTGTTTGATCACCATGACTATAGTTTAGACAAATCTAGTTGAAGGATCAAGAGATGAAGGCTAGATGAGGTCCATGAACATTAAACTTGCCTAGCTTAGGATAGATATATTCTATGTAGGTAAGGTGTCCGATGAAATTTTTAAGAGGTTTAAAGAGTCTAGTTTAGTTAGATAATGCCGAGAGGACCCTTCCAATAAATAAAGACATTGCTTAAATTAACTCAAGAGAGGATTTAAATGAGTTTAGTGGAGAGAACACTCAATCCCAAAATCCCTATTCATTAATATAGCAAATAGAAGTCTTAGTTGATAAGTGAAATACTTTTATTTATAGGCGAAACCATAAGAAGCGGAATATCAAAAGAGGGAGGGATACCTCCAATGCTTTGTTTCGGAACTTCGAGCTATATTTCTAATTTGCTCTAAGTCTAGGCTTTTGTTCATCATCAAAATATAGAAGAATCTTAACGTTGATCCCACATGATCCAACAATATTCTCCTTTTTTATGATGACAAAACTTACAAGAATTTAAGTGCTACATCAAAGGCAACAATTAAGATCTTATCCTTGTCATTGGTTTAGAATCATGCAAAAAAAATCTATGATAATCCAAAAAATTTAAAATTCTACCTCTTTCATTTATAATTCAACAAATTTAACAAATTCATTCAATGCTCTCCCCCTTTTTGTAATCATAAAAAAAAAAGGTTAAACAACAAGCAAGTTTTACTCCCTCCTTCAAAAACAATTTGTGCATGATGAAATAATATCCTTTCTTCCTCTCTTTATTTCAAACTAATGTCCATATTAAACAAATTTTTAATCATCAAACTTTTCAAAATCATGCAAATATGAGCAATCCAACAAAAAATACATGAAAAATTAAAAGAATGAGAATTTAGGATTACCTAATGTGCCAAATGATGCAAATACACTCCTGGATCGCCATCATCAGTAGAAGAAGTATCATCTCTCCTCCTCCTCCTCCTCCTCCTTCTTTTCCTCCTCCTTCTTCTCCTCCTTTTTCTCCTCCTTCTTCCCTTCTTCTCCTTTTTCTCCTCCTCTTTCTTCTTCTTCTTCTTCTTCTTCTTCTTCTTCTTCTTCTTCTTCTTCTTCTTCTTCTTCTTCTTCTTCTTCTTCTTCTTCTTCTTCTTCTTCTTCTTCTTCTTCTTCTTCTTCTTCTTCTTCTCATTGATTTTCTCTTTGTCTCTTCCTCTTGACTCCATTGCATCCTTCCTCTTCATCTTCTTCTTTTTCATCAAATTCTTAGACTTCTTGATTTTCTTTGAATAGAACTTCATCTCTTCATCATCTTCATCATCACTACTTGAGCTCTCATCACTTTCCTCTTCTTAAACATGTGTGTAAACTTGTAAGGTTTTGTCATGCTTAGCTCTTCCATTTCTTAACCTTAGCACAATCTAATAATTGATAAATGAGCCAACTGATGCACTAAACTCCATCGAGTTCAAATCCTTGGACTCAATTATGGCCATGACGGTTGCATCCCACTATTTAGGCAAAGAACACAATATTTTCTTCACCTTTTTGCTACTAAAGATTGGTCTACCAAGAGAGGAAAGACCATTAGTGATTTTTGCTAAGTGATCAAGCATATTTGTAATGCTTTCTCCCTCCTTCATGGTGAACAAATCATAGTCATGTAGAAGCATATTGATTTTGGTCTCTTTGACTTGAGTTGTGCCTTCATGAGTAACTTCTAGTATTTTCCATATATCATTGGCGTTCTCACATGAGGAAATTCTATTGTGCTCTTCTTGATTCAAAACACACTATAAGGGTTATGTGGCCTTG
>CAODLS012269183.1:0-12540 GCA_948243855.1 Flueggea neowawraea | reverse complement strand
TTGCAAGTTTTAGATTAAAAATATAGTTTCTAAATATTTTTGAAACTAAGTTGTAATATTTCATCGAGGTCCGAATTTCGATGAGCGATAGACTTTCGATTGGAATAGGATTTCTGACGCCTATGACGTTGAGTCTGCATTTGCATTTCAAGCATGTTTGGTATTGCCACAGTCATCGATTTTAACATGTTTATAAATGTTTGTTTCAGCTCAGTTCGATTTATGAAGTGACCAGAGGTGACCAGCCATCGACCGGCGATCAGTGTTACAGAGTTTGAAAGCTCAGCATCCAGATGAGTTGATGACAGCTTCAGACACATATGCTGTGTCTCTTCCACTTATATGTGTTTTTGTTGTGCTATCACCATAGCATGTAAATTGGAATAATCTAAGGATTGGTTAAAGTAAAAAATTTGGAATATGTGAATGAATATTTACCTCTTTTTTTTGGAAAAATTACATATATATTTGTATATATGTTTTCCACTGATTTTGATGTTGAGTGCATACTATGTTTTGGAATAGTACGGTTTTGAAATGGGTATTCTAACTCTGTATTTGATACTCTCTGGTTTGATTTTGACTTGAACATTTGTTCTAAGAACTCAATTTGAGAAATACGGCATGTTTTTTTATAAACAGTATTTGTTGGGAATTTTGAATACATTTTCGTGCATATTGTTTGTTTTGATTGCTAACGATTTTGAAAGTGTTTTGAACCGCTATTACGTATGTAGTGTGTATATATATATGTTGGTTATATCTACGTGTGGTATTTTCGAACTGTTTTCAAAACAGTCTTTGCGAGGTATGTATGGGGCAATCTGGAGTGTTGTCCCTCACTCACTGGGTTTGACCCCCTTTTCTTTGTTTGTTTTATCCCTGTTATTATCATCTTGCAGGTAACTCTTAGGGATTATGTTCGTTGGCATTTGATGTTCAGTGAGGTATCCTGACGTTATGGTCAGGGCTCTTTTGATCGGGCCCCATTATATGATTAGTAGAGGCTCCACACCGGTTTTTCTGTTGATTTTATTTTAGTTTTTGTTATTGTATTTGGTATTTCAAATGTTTAATTTGAAATTATTTCCGCACAAATTTATATTATGTTTTGTTTTAATAAATGATGTTTAAACCTTTAATTGGTTTTATTTTATTAAATATGTTTTTGGGTAACAGTTCTGTATATGGAGGCTTGTGCGAAATGAGCCGGGCTTCCATAGACGGTTCACCTCGTACACTGGTCATAGTCCCGATAATGGGTCGTGACAACTTATTTCTACGAGCACCCACCCTTTATTTTGTTCTTATGAAGTATATAAATGATCTTGTGGATAAAATCCAAATTTGTTTGATTTACCCTTATTATAGCCACCACATTTTTTTAGGACCATATCGGTTAAAAAATCTAAATTTTTAAAATTATAAACTCAAAATTAAGCTCTCGCCACGCTTGAGCATTCAAACTAGTAAACAGTAGAGAGGGGGAGAATAGAGAGAGAAAGATAAAACCAAAAAGGGGGGAAGAGAACGGAGGGGAGGGATGGATGGTGGATGAACAAATGATAAGAAGTGAGAGAAAATACAATAAAAAAAGATCAACAAACGTATCAAAAAAGATCAACCTCCGTGTTTAAAGTTAAAAATGTCCGTGTAAAACAAACCAAAAATGAAATTTCATGCAGACGCAATTAAAAAAGAAAAATAGATATGTTATGTAATTAAGCTTTTTTTTTGGAAAATCACACAATTATGCTAAAATTAAATGTGAAAATTGATTTTTAGACCCAACTCAAATAGTTTTTGAGAAATACAAATACACTTCAAACTGCTCTAAAAAATACTAGATTTATAAAGTCTCCAAATGTTTCTAAATATCTCCATCTTGCATTTTTCAAAATAAGTTTTAGTATTTTTTCAATGCATCCAAGTGTCTCCATCAGATATTTTTTAAATAAATTTAAATGTATTTCTATTTATCAAAATTGATGTGTTCGCCTATTTATTAAATTTAGTATTTTTGGGAGAATTACATATTTATAACAACATAAAATACTGATTTTCAAAAATAGCACATCAAAAAATAATTTGAAAAAATTTCAGATTAGAGAAATTGATTTGTAAAAATGTCATTTTCGAGAGAAATCACGAGCAATTGCGATATTTTCGCAAGAAATTGATTTTTCGCTAGAAAATTAAATCAAGAAGAAAACGTCTCCAGATGTCTCCAGGGGTCTCCACTAGAGGTGTCCATGGACTCCAGGGTCTCTACTAGAGGTCTTTGGATGCCTCCACTAGAGGACTCCAAGGTCTCCACTGGAGGACTCTAGGGTCTCCACTAGAGGTTTGCAAAGATCTCCATTGAAGGTCTCTAGAGGTGTCCAAGGATCTCCTTTAGATGTCTCTAATAGTCTCCTAGGGTCTATTTTATTAAGGTGAATTTTGGGAGTCGATTTTTTTAAGAAATTTAGCTTAATAATTTTTTTACATATCATTTTCTAAATTATATATGTTTATAAATTATTTGATTTAACTAAAATTTTTAGACAATAATAAATCTGAAAAATATTTTTTTAAGGTCTCTAAAACGTATAATTTTGTAATTAACAAAATTAGGGCAGCAACTAAGTATCCAACCTTAGTCGCTGCTGCCACCATCTCCTCCAAACGCCCAACCTAACAAAAACATCAACGATCAACGAGAATCAATAATTTCAGAAAATAATTATTTTTTTATACGACGTTTACAAGGTCTTCGTGCCACTAGATGTTTGTCTAAGTCTCGCCTCCACGATCACCACCAGATCTCTTTTCACCGCTGGATCTCGTCATTGTCACAGTGTCAAATCTGGACAGGAAGAGAGAAAATGACGGGGAGGATCGAGAGAGAGAGAGAGAGAGGGAAAAAAAAATGGCATTGAAAAAGGTAAGGGGAAGAGAGGGGAGAGGAATGTTGGCTAGGGTTTGAGAGGAGAAGAGAGAAAGAGGGAGAGAAAGAAGATAGAAAAACTGAAGAGAGAGAAAAAAATTGAGAAAATAAAATGAAAAACTGAAATTTATATGAAAAATAATCTGTCATTTTTAAATTCCATAGTTTTGATAATGGTATTCTTACCAATTAAAATTTAAATATTTTATTATTATAATATATAAAACATGAGTGCTATTATTGCAAATCATAATTTTTTAAGGTATATCTAGGATAATTAACTCTATTTTATTTGGGACACTTGACATAATTAAGTTAAGGAAAAATCATACAATTACATTGAAATGAAATTAGAAATTAATGTTTAGATCCAGCCTAAACAGATTTTGAGGAATGAAAACACGTTCTAAACCTTCTAAAAAATGTCAGATTTAAAGTCTCCAATAATCTTCAATGGTTCCCAAAAGTCTTAGTCTCCAAATGTCTTCATCTGGTATTTTTCAAAAATAAGTTTAAACGATGTTTAGTTATAACCCAAACAAATTTTGAGGAATGAAAAGACGCTCTAAACCTCTCTAAAAAATGTCAGATTTAAAATCTCCAAATATCTCCAAAAGTCTTCAATAGTTTCCAAAAATCTTGATCTCTAAATGTTTCTAAAAGTTTTCATCTGATATTTTTCAAAAATAAGTTTAAACGTCTCTAAATGTCCCAAAAGTCTCCAAAAACCTTTATCTGATATTTTTTAAAATAAATTTGAGTATATTTTTATTTGTTAAAATTAAAATTCTGTTTATTTTGTTGTCAAAATCTGAATTTCCTTTCAGAACATTTCACATAATTAACTCTTAAGTTAACTCATTCCCACGAGTGGGCAGGCTTGGTTGAGGCCCATTAAAAGCCCAAAACCCTAAAGCGCCGCATTTAAAAGGCGAATTTCAAAATTTTGAAGCGTTAGCAACAATGGCGCTCTCTAATGCGTTTCGCGAGAGACTGGAGCAAATGGAACAGACACGAAACGAACGTCTCTCTCTACTCCAGGTTTAAATCCTATGTTTCTGTTTGGATTCCGAGAAATCGAATTGAAAAATTATTCTGATAAAGCCTTAATGTTTCAATGTCCGTTTGCGCAGGCGGAGAAAGAACTACAATTGAGCAAGTCTCGGATCCTATCATTAAAGCTCGCCAATATTCGGTCCCTGGAGCAGCGGTATTTGATGCTTCATCAGAAGATTGCGTCACAAAACTGCAAGATCTCGGCACTCAATTCTGAAATCAATGGGATGGAAGAGAAGTACGGCGCCGTTTTGCAACAGATAAGGTGAATTATAACATATATTTTTGCATTTCTCGTGAAGTCCTTTTGATTGGATTTTAGAAATGGAAATTAAAAAAAAAACGGAAATTTCAGGAATTTGAGGAGTGAAGTGGAGGAAATGGAAGAGATGGAGAGGGAGAGATACCAGTTCTACGAGCGAAAAGGTCACGAAATGAAAGAGTTCAAAGAATCCGGGGAGAGGTTCGTGGCGGAATGCGGAGCGGAAGTGGATGAGCTGAGGAATCGTGCGACTGAGGTAAGTCTCACTGTTTGCTTGTTTGGTTTTTTAATTTTCGATGTTTGGTTAATTTGTGAGGATTGTTTTCTTAAGGAGCTGTTTGGCATGTGGATTGTTTTCAGCTGAAATTGAAGTTTGAGATACTTCAAGGGAACAATGGGGTAGTAAGCAATGCTGAGATTGCTGAAGCAGAGGGGAGGAAGCTGGAATTGACTGCTGTGAAGGAAAAACTCGAGAAGACTATTACTTCTAATTACCAAATGAGATCACAACTTCAACTTCAGCTTCGGAATACCTTTTAAAATTGAAGAATGAACGATACAGGAAGTCCGAGGCTAAGAGGTTATTGAGAAGACAGAAAAGGCTTATGAATTGTGTTCTTGCTCATGAATCGTAGTGACCGGAATGACTCCATATCGACCAATCAAATGATCTTTACGAAGACAATCCAATTGTTTTCAGATTTTGAATTTCAATCATAGATTAAAAAAAAAAAGACAATTAGACATATGGTGTTTGTTAGCTAAATATGTCATAAGCATATCCATTATTCACGCATATTCAATTCTCGACAAAATGTGTCAATTTTTTTACTATGCAATTTATTTTTACTATCTATTTTAACAATCTATTTTCATAATCTACAAAAAAAAACACTTTAATAATTCAAATTCTTTAAAAAATGAAGCAACACATTTTACCATCTTTCAGTCAATGTATTATTGGAAGTAACCAATTTGTGCTATATTTCTAGCACCAATATTCAATGCTACGGCCTCCTTTGGTTTCAGCGTGAAGGTTTGCAGCTATTGCTGTTAGAAAAACTGTTAAAATAGTTGATATTTGATATCAAGTATTTAGATCAGAGTTTAAAATTGTTGCTGTTGATATATGAAATTATCGTTAAAGACAATTTATTTTTTCAATATAATTTGAAATATTTCTTAATATTATGGTGGTTTATGTTGTCAATTTAAAAACATTACTTAAAAAAATTATAGGTAAATACTAAATAAGGAGAAAACAAATATTATTAACGGTGAAATCTTAGCGGTCCCTGAAGTTTGGTCATATCTCTCTTGCGGTCCCTCAGTTTTTCAAACTTAGCCGTTTCAACCCCCTCTTCTGTCAGTTAAGTTTAACGGGACACGCCAAACTTGCTTATGTGGCAACAAACTCATTAAAAACACGATTTTTATGATGGAATTACCCTTTGGATATTGATTAATTTGAAATGTTAAAGGGTCATCCAGATTTGAAATTGATTTTCTCTCTCAAAACCTTAAATCTAAAATTCTGAAGAAGAATGTCTATGAGTTGGGCATCCAAATCAACCCAAGATGCTAAGAAGGTTATCCGAGATTTCAAAACATAGATTGTCGTTGTTGTAAAAGGGTCCGAATGAAGATTTCTGAGAATGAGAAGAACAAAGTTAGGCTATATTGTTGTTGTGACAATGGAGTATGTGGAACATTTTTGGATTGGGCAAATCCAACACGATGTGGCACTGCAATAGAGGTCAATTCTCAAAGGCAATGAGGAGCTGAGAGAGTGTTGGAGGAGATAGTTGATTTGAGAAGAGAAAACGCAATCCTTATGGTGGAAGTGAAGAATTCAATCAATAATGCCAAAAATGCAACATACGTACTGTTGATATTGGTCTTTGTTGTGCTTTTGTTTGTGATGCATTCTAATTAGAGTAGGGTTTCAGGTTAGTTTTCTGCAAATATAGTGGGTACTTTTGTGTTGCTCTGTGAGAGAGAAGAGAATATGATGTATATGTGGTGAACAAAACTATTATCCAACGAAATCTTTGAGTAATTATATTATTATCTATTTCGATCCCTTGTGTTGGATTTAGAGTTCTACAAAGATATTTTTGTATTAGTAGTGAACTTTAAAATTTATTTTAACACGTAATTATTAATTTCTTAAAAGAAATCTATCTAATGGATTATTTTTAATTACCGTAGTATTGTGGACATTAATATGATATTGTGTTAAAATCCTCATTGCTAAGTAATAATTCGAAGTTCTGTGATATATATATATATAATTTAATAAATCTTACATCAATATCTTTAATTTAATATTATTTTAAATTATTTCCAATATATTACTTTGTTATAATTCTTTAATCAAATAATAACATTATAATAAAGAAATATATCAGAAATATCATGACTAGTATATTATACCAATATATCGAAAATATATCCCATAAAAATTATCTAATTTTTGTGATTTGTATTTGTCGTTTATGAATACAAAATTTATTGGTATGTAAGAAAATAAGAAATCCCAAAAAATTTCAGTTTTAGAAGGAGATGGGTCAACAGATATAGGCCCACTGAGTCGTAAAGCCCATCATATCTCCAACCAGAAATGGAAAGCAAACAAAAGAAGGAATTTGGGCCAAGCTTCACGTGCGCTGCGTCAGGTGGCTGTTGTCTTCTGCAACACTCCAGACTCCAGTCTCGAACCTTCTCTAGTTTAACAAGCAAACCCTATCGTTAACTTGCTCGGAGCTTCTAGTACTCCTTGTGTGCTTCTTTGACTGTCACTGCCTTCTCATTCCACATAAGAAAGCCTTCTCCTATTGCTTGTCATTTACTAAGCCAAAGAAAAGAAAAGAAAAACAAAGACCATGGCTGAGGACTTGGCGCTTGACTTGGAGGAGTTAAGGCATTTACAGAGCTTGGCAAAGAGGCCTAGAATCGTGTCTCTTCTTTCTACGCAGATCCAGAACTTGGAGAAGGTTTCTCGCTCTCTCTCTCTCTCTCTCTCTCCCTCTCTCGCATGTATATACTTAATAGGGTTAATTTGCGTATCAGTTTTATCAAAAGCTTGTTATACTTGATCATGATGTTGAAACTGAATCTGAAATGGGTTCCATTTTTCTAAAATAATTGAAACTGAGATGTTTGCGGAGGTTTGGAATTGGAAGCACGCAAGTGGAAATCAGCTTAAATTTTTATCAAACAAAATTATGTTCTAAAAAGATTAAGAAAGATATTCAAATTTAGTAAAATGGTTTTATTTACTGATTATCAACACTGATACTCACATTTACTGATTGATCATTCTGGTAACTTTGTCAAGTTCTTCATATCAAATGAAGATTTAAAATATTGTTCTCTAGGACCTCGATTAAGAGAAACTAATTGTGAGTTAAATTGTGTGAATGGTACTGGTAATTTATTTTTTCATTTTGGGTAACCTTGTATATGGTGCTATCTGCCATTAATTAGATTAAATGTGTGCTTTTTATTTACAGTTATCCAAGGAACCTGTTTCTGCACCAATTCCAACACCTACCCCAACCCCAATTGCAACTGTAGTCAAGGTGCCCTCAAATCCTGCATTAAATTATGTTACGCTTGGATCATTCAGCTGGGACCAGGATAACGACAAAGTCAAGGTAAGGAAATTGCCAAGTGAATATAATGACGAACTGACTGGTGTGGGCTGTGTTATTTAGATGTTTTAATCAGATTTTCTGGTTGAAATACTCTGATATTTTATTGTTGTTATCGTCCGTCCTTATTAGATATATGTTTCCCTAGAGGGTGTTGAGAAGGAAAAGATTGAGACAGAGTTCAAACCTATGTCTTTGGATGTCAAATTTCATGATGTCAATGGAAAGAACTACAGATGTTGCATTCCAACATTGAACAAAGAAATTTTACCAGAGAAGTGTACTGTGGTTGTTAAGCCGAAAAGGGTCGTCATCACATTGTTTAAGGCATCAAAGGGAAATTGGCTAGACTTGCACTACAAAGAAGACAAGGTAATGACTGCCTAAAGATGGCAACTTTAACATCATGCTTACAAGAAATTGGCTAACTTGAATATTTGCCCTTTATTTTTCAGCTGAAGCCAAATCTGGACAAGGAACGTGATCCTATGGCTGGCATTATGGACTTGATGAAGGTAAAGTCCTCTGTGCTTTAGACCTCTGAATGCTCGTGTCTAGCAACAAGCAAGAGGGATATATTTAATTTTGCATGTTTTTGCTTTCTGATGAATTGCAGAATATGTACGAGGAAGGGGATGATGAAATGAAACGAACAATTGCAAACGCGTGGACTGATGCACGATCCGGCAAAACAGCTGATCCTTTGAAGGGCTATCGTTGACAAATCTGACTATATAGACATTTATTCTGCTAGACCGTATTGCGTTCATGGCAATTTGCATTTGCTGGCTGTAGCCTGTATTGAACATTATCTTAGTTTGGCTTTTCAAATGGATGGAAAATGGTGACATGGTTTGTTCATAATTTTTTTACATTCATATTTACCAGGGTCCTGGAATGTTCATCGCGTGTGCTTGTATTTCTGGCAATCTAGGCGTTGATTCGTTTAGGGTTGATAACAGCGACGATCACTTAAGTTTCTGACTCGGTGCACAAAAATCACTCTTAAGTGATTTTGTTTTCCGGACAGGTTATTCAACCGATTGAAATTGGCACCCAAGGTTATTACCGCCCGCTCGTGCTGCTTATCTGGCCAAATGATCACGTCTGCATTCACGTTACACAGATGCGCTGAGTGCCACAAGGACAAAACTCACTCCTAAAAACCCCAAACAAAAGCTATTTCGTCAACTTGATCTCAAGCCACCTTCAACCTTCTCTTTTCCCGTTGCCTTCATCACCCATTACTCTTCTACCCATTTTAAGTTGCAGCTGAAACCACAATCTCATTTTCGTTGCCTCATCTAGTTGCAAATTTCTTCGGTTTAAATTCAAAAAACCCACATTTTCTAAGCAATCCAAATCAATGTTTGTCCCAAAAGTGGAAATCAAAAATCTGTCTTTCCCCCTAACATCAATAATTGAAATCCCTAAACAAAACCTAATTGGCCAATTTATGTTCTTCTATATTTCTGCTCTCCCTTTCGCGTCGGGTTTCTTTCTCAGAGGTCTAGTGCGATGATGATGCGGACAGAAAACGGCGTCGTATCGATACTGCCAACAACTTAAGTGATACGGCGTGTTTCACTCTCTTGGTTACCGTGCAGTGCATTTTGAAGGAACCAGTTGTATAAATTATTTCTTTCTTAAGTCCTTATATTCTAATTCCAATTCAGTGTTTTTCTCTTTCATTTCTGTTATTGCATCGAGTGAGAAAAGCGGAGGAGGTTAGAGAATTCTGTTACAAAGAAGGGTATATGTGAGGAGAGATGAAGGGATTAATTTTATGCCCAAGAATTGTGAAAAGTGTCGCTCTTCTTATCTGATATCTGTAATCTTCTTCTTTCTTCAATGAAATTGTCCTCTATTTCTTCCTCTTCTTTCTGAAATCTTCTTTTCTTCTTCTTAAAACTATCTGTCTGCATCATATGACTGCCCGATAATTCCGTTCAACAAATTCATAAACCCATAGCCACCACCCAACCACTGCCCGATTGAAGGTGAGATCGATGGAGGTGAAAGCGACAGGGAAAGAGTATGGTGGCGGTGGTGGTGTGAGAGAGAGCGAAAAGTGATGGTAGTGGTGATGGTGTGAAAGAGAGAGCGCGGTGGAGAGAGAGCGAGAAGAGATGGTGTGAGAGAGAGCGCGGTGGAGAGACAGCAAGAAGAGATGGTGGCGGCAGGTGTGCTCAGGGAAGGCGAGATTGACGGTGTTTTTTGTAATTTTGTTTGCTTATTGCAATTTTCTATTTTTGACTCTTATTTTGAGTTTTTATTTAGAGATGAATTGCTTGATTTCTGTTTATTGAAAATGAACATATGTTGAAAATAGAATTGGCTTGATGGTGCTACTGGTGGTGGGAGAGAGAGAGATTCGGTGTTGGTGGTGAGATGGTGATGGCTATGTGTAACTGGTAGGAATGATATGGAAGCTTCAAGTGGGTTTCTTGCATTATTTTCCACTTTTTTTATGTCAAATTTGGGTGCCACGTGGCTCACAGTGCATCCATGGCATCCAACGTGGATGCAGACGTGGTCATTTGGCCGAACAGGTGGCACGGGCAAGGCGGTGTTATCAACCCATTCGCCTGTTGACTCATAAACTCATTCCAATTTCCAGTTAAGCATGGGCCCCTTCCAGTTCATAAATTGCATAGCCTTTTTTGCCCCTCGGCCACCAAGATGTTAGTTATTTCCGGTGATGAAATGTCCAACATTTCAGTGGCTGTAATATGTAACACATTGATTTCACGGTTGTACTGTCGTACTGCAATGTTATTAACAACACATATGGGCGCTAAAAAGTGCCGCAGCAACTTTTAGACGCAACGCAATTGAATAATTTCCAAACAGGCTATCAATCAAACCTACCACAATATTTCAATCAACTTTCCGCAAACAATCGCCTTGTGTTTCCCTATTTGTTTTTTCATCAACATGGGAACTTACTTTCCCCACATTCTAGAATTGCAAGTTTCACGAATGAAAGAAAAATGAAAGAAAGCCCCGAAGAAAAAGAAAAAAAAACGAACTGGCACACAAAGAAGCCCTACTCTCATTGACGCCGCGGATCCGAGCCTCATTTCAATTTATGCAATCCAAACAAACTGGGATTTGAAAAAAGAAAAATATACAATTGAAAGTGTAGGCCTAGACGAATGGCATTTGTAATTTGACAAACCAATTCTATTAAAGAACACCAATATCGGCGACACTGCATACAGACAACTTTATAAGAAACAGTCATTTTTTTGCCATAAAAAAGCCAGTGGATTTACCAAGACATAACAAACTCTAAATGATTATACGGTTACCTTTTGTGGAACATACAACAAAAGTCTCTGCTGCACAATCAAATATGCGGAAGATTATTTACTAGACTAATTACACAATCAAAGCTCAAGTAAAAACATACCTAATTTCCAATCAGAATATAGCTCCAGAATCCTGGTGGTGAAAAAAATAATGGCATAGAAGGTCAATGACTAATAAAACAACAAATCAACATTACAGTTGCAGCTCTAGCAGATATCTCGATCTCATAATGTGTGCCTTCACTGGACTATTTGACTACCGTAGTCAGCATTGAACTTCTCATACCGGTGGGCATGGAGATGAGCAGATGGCCTAGTGTTCTTCAATGCAATTTCGATATCCTCTGGCATGATTGGGCCAACTTTCGGCAACTCTGAAGACCCAACACTTAAACCTTTAGTTAACGGTTAATTTATACAAGAATGAAATGCAAACAGAGTCATGCAAGGACTAAAAAGAAACAAGGTCAAAGTGAGCTAATAATTTCACCGATTGTTTAATATGAAAAGAAAGGTAGGTGCTAAAATCTAAATCATGCCAAGAATACTGAAGGTTTTGTACATAGACTGGTATGGCTATATTATCAAGTACCAAATCACTGAGAAACTGGTCATTTGAAAGATTTTGGAGTACCAAACTTACATTTATCTTTGGGCACCATTAGCATGTAACTCAAGAATTTACTTACCATCCTCTGGCACTACATCTCTGTCTTCAAGAATTGTCATTAGGCGCCTCAATGGCTGCATGGCAGCCTCTTTGCACAGTAGCCGAATATCCGAACCCGAGTAACCTTCTGTTCTTTCCACTAATACATCGTAAGGTAGTTCCTCATTGTCAGGTTGTGGTGGCAGGAGCTCTTCAAACATAGCTCTTCTTGCTTCTGGTTCCGGAAGAGGTACAAGGATCTTTTTCATGGTCAAAGAAAAGGTTTCAGTACTTAAAAAAAATATTAGTTATATCATCTGCTCATCAATTAATTTTATATGTACAGCCATTAGGGGAAAAAAGAGGCAGGGATAGTTCCAACATCAGTTAGAATGAAAGAAGATGTTCCTCGAGAGAGGACTGCAATAATGCTGAACAAATTCTTATCATTTGAGTTTATAATTGATGTATCTCAAGTATACTGGCCAAGCTTCAAAAGTCAAACAAAAAATTGATGTTCCAACGTCTAGGCACAAAAAAATATAGGAGCAAATTTAACAGTTTTATAAAGTTCAGAAGATTGTATAAAAGGATACTCTCTTCTCAAGACGCCGAAGCATGGCAGCATCCAATTCCCAGGGAAGATTTGTTGCAGCCAGAACAAAAACAAGCTC
>CAODLS012269180.1:0-17520 GCA_948243855.1 Flueggea neowawraea | reverse complement strand
AAGGAATCGGGGTCGAGGAGTTGTTCTTCTACAACGTCGTCTTCGTCGGCTTCGAAGCCTTCGAAGTGGGAATCAGCTGTGACGTAAGAGCGAGAGACAAGGAGGAGGAGAGAGAGGGAGAGAAGAAGGAAAACGGGTCGGATCATTTTGGTTGAGATGATCCGTGAAGGATGAAAGAGAAGGAAGTGTCAATGGCTAGTGGGAAGTGAGAGTCATCGGAGTTGACGAGAGCTCGGAGGGCATCAAATAAATGAAGATAGGAGAAAGAGAGTTCATGAAGCGGAGAAAATTAATATTGCTTTTTTTTTAATTTATCTGTTTGAGAAATTAACTATTTAGTCCCCGATCTTAGAGAAATGAACTAGTGCATCTTTTTTTGAAGAGAATGAACTAGTGCATCTTAGTTAGTCCCTTGGCCTTTTTTTTTTAATTTTCTTTTGGGTCTATCCCTTGGCTTTGGTTTTCTTCAATCAATAGGCGGCAATCAAAGGTAGCTTACTATCATTGAGTGTGACTTGCGAACCCGTCATAGCATTCGAATAGTTATAGTTTAGTTTGACGTAAATTCTATAAAGAAATCGCTCTGTTCTGAGCTCGAACTTGAGTCACCACAAGGCTCAAATGACGCTTTAAGCACTTGACTACTACAAGAAGTAATGTCCCTTAGCTTTAATTGAATTAAAAAAATTGAATCCTCCATTATTATTTTTCAAGTTCGTCATTTTTAAAAGGCTGAAGTGTCTATTATTTGAGAGAACATTGAATTTTGATGAGGACATAAATTTATGTGAGGGATTAACTTTTGAGACAAAGATTGAAAATAATAGAAGAAATATTTTAATTAGATAGATTTAGCTTTTTTTGTATGTGTTTGCTAAAAATGGACCTCTCTTATCCATTCCATGTGCTATTTTTATTAGGGCTTGTGAATATTTGTGCTCTTTTCTTGTATTTCCTCCTTATATAATCTTTTGTCTTGATTTTTCCCAAGTTGATGGTGTCTCATGTGTCTCATCTGTGGAGTGTCGTCCAACAATGTGTCTGGTGGTGTGTTTTGTGTTGGAGATTGACAAGTAGGCAGGGTTTAGATGTCGTTGGATGAGTTTCTCTTTGGATTTATGTAGTTGGTTGTTTCAAGGTCGATGAGTGTTGGACGGTGTAGGGTTCAACTGCTCTTCTCTATGGTGGCATCGGTTCTGGCTTATGTGGATATGGCCCTTTGGAATGGTTGTTGGTAGTGTGTCGGCATTTTTCTATGGAGGAGGAGGAATTTCTAAGGGTTTGTGCATTGGGTTGTATTTGACGAACCTTGGGTAGTGTTGATGGAGTCAGTTCAGGTCAGATAGGTAGGCGGATCTTGACGAGATTAGTTGTGGTTTCAATGTCTAAGGTTTGTTTGACCAAACCTAAAGCAATGCACAGTGGCCATATAGCTAGGCCTCAAGTTGTGGACTATATTCTTTTGAGCTCATTAGTTTGTATACCCTTTATGCAAAAAATTGAAAGGCCACTTTCACATACATGCGGCCCAAATTCATAGTTTAAGAATTCATACAGTCTACTTTCAATATTTTAAGCAGAAATTTCAAAATTACAGTTTAATGTACACAATTTTTTAAATTATAGATTCACAGAATTGTTTATATATCATTTAAAACATGTTTAGAATTTGTTTACTTTACAGACTTGTTGAAAACTTGTTATATGTTGTTTATTGTTTATTTATATATTATTTTCAACAGATAAATAACATATAAATATGACACATTGAATTTGAAAATACAGAAAACATCAACAATATACCAACAATACATAAACAAGACTTTATGACTTTAAAAATACATATCCGTGAACTTGAAAAGTCAAGTGCGTACGAAAAAAATATTACAAACTAAATCTGTAATAAACATACCTTGATTGTACAAAATAAATATTGCAAATTTTTCTAAGTTTATCAGGTAATTACCACAAAATTGTCTTTCAGACCTTGACCGACACATTGGGCCACTCATCCCTTGTATAAGGGAAAATCACGCTTTTATGTCAAATTAAAATGCTAATTCTAATTGATATAAAAAATGCCACCAAAGTTGAAACTCATATTAAAGTACCAACCTTTTGAGAAATTAAGGTATTTTTGTGAGAAATTAAGTTTCTCGTGAAAAATTGACTTTCTCACCAGAAATTGAGTTTTTAAAAAAATCCAAAAAAGCTAAATTTTTCAGGAAGTATACATGGTTATGGAATGGGTGTACAGAAGTGTACAATAGTGTACATGATTTCATAAATTCTAGTTAATGTAATCAGGTGTATATCAGTGTACACAGGTGTACATTAGCGTGCACATGTATACAAACGTCTACATTTTTTAGTGTACACAAATGCACAAATGTCCAAAGGTGTACAATAATATGATTACATTTTTTTTTCTTCTGACAGAAATTCAGTATGTGTACATAGGTGTACACTATTTACATAGGTGCACAATAGTACATTCTATAACTTCACGGACTAAAGAAATAATTTTATAAAATTGTAGGGACTAAACCAACATTTTTCACAACACAAATCTAAAACACATCTTCTTCGAACAGCTAGGGTTTCCAAAACCCTAGTCGCCGCCCCTAACCATCTTTTGTTTTTGAAACAAAGCCGCGTGCTCGGACGAAGCTCCTTGCCGCTATTGCGATTCCAAAATTAACTAAAGACTCTAGTTGGTTAACTTCCCAATTATAGAGTTTGATTTTATTATAGTTGTCTTAAATTAAGATAGAGTTTAGCTTTTATATAGAGTGTTTTAAGAAAAATATTATCAAGAAATCAAACATAGTACTTGTTAAATTAAATACTTATTTTATACATAACTTATAACTACTGTTCACTACTTCATTATTGAAACTTCAAAATTTCAATAAAAATCAATAATTTTTTAATCTTGAATTTTATAAATTCCTTGGTGATTTTACATATTAAAAATTAATTTAAATGATTTCTATTTTTTTCATTAAAAATTTAACAAAATATTTTTTGTTTAAAGCCACATATAGTCTTGAGACGACTCTGCTTGCAATGTATTTTGAGAGATCGAGGAGATGGAGACACCTGCATGTTTAAAAAAACATACTTTAAAGGGAAAAAGGAGAGAGAAACAGAGGAGAAGACAAAGAGAGAATAACTTACCAACGGATGGCTAGGTGGGAGGAGAAGGAAGGAGGCGAGAGAAGTGAGAGAAACATTGAGGCACGGAGGCTCTTCAGCAATTGTGAAGAAGCAAAGATTAGAGAGTTAGCAAGATTAGAGAGTTAATTACTTTCACTCATGGTCCTTGAGGTTGTTAAATGTGACGACGAAGTGCTGGACGTGATTTTTGTAACACCAAACTCCTTCAACTTTCACAAGTGTTTCATTAAACTTCCTTGCCCATTCCAGTTAGCGAAACAACAGACGCAGCATCCACAGTGGACACTAATTTAGGATATTCTGCAACGCTAATGAGGTAATTAAAAATTCTCACTATTTGTGATATTCTGTTGCATTATTTTTTATCTATTTATTCTTTTTTTCTATTTATTTTAGTTACCTGATTTAATATACTTTCTTACGTTTATGCTCTGTTTTAAACATCCTCAATCTTAATTCGTTTGCACATTATTTCTCTTTCTCAACAAAAAAAATTAAGCAAATAATTCATCTTTGCGGCAATGAATATTACAATTGCAAATTATATCGACAATTGTTACCAAAATTTACAGAATTAACCATCTAAAAATTATGATTCAAAAATTCACAAATTATCGCAAAATTAATTATTTAAAACTGTTTCTCTTAAAAATTTCTTGGGAAAATCCAAAGAAATTCTCTTAGCGCTTCTTTGCTGATTTAATTCAAGGCGTGTCAGGTGAAATTTTGGCTCTAGCAAAATTATTAAGAAACTCAGTGTGCTTTCTGACGTCTTCTAACAATTGTTTGAGATTTGGCGGACATGAACAAATCTCGTTAGGGTTCTCCTACTTGTAGTGATAAACATAGGACAGGCAATTTTGTGCACTAGCCGATTAAATGATACAACTCAACATGAAATTAAACAAATTTGGGTTTCATATATACGGATTTGTGTTATAAACAAGTTAACCTGTATATGACACAGAAAAAATCAAATTTAAACGGGTCAACCCTCTCAACTTGTTTATGACACATTTAACTAATTTAACTTAATCGTATTAATCGGGTTAATAGGTTATACGGCCTAATTATATACTAAATACATTTAACAAAATTTACCCTAAGTTGTTTTGTATTTAATTTTTCTTTATTAGAATATTATTGTGTTGATATTATAAATAAATATTTATGGTTTTAGTTGAAGTTATTTTAGTGTTAATTGTGTATTTATGTATTATAAACAGGTTTCACGTGTTAAACAGGTCAAACGTGTTAAACGAGTTTTATCATGTAATCTGTGATACGTGATGTGAATAATAATTAATGGGTTACACGTGTCATGTAACATGCTTAAAAAATATGTCGTGGTTGGATTTACAGTTTTGACAAGATTAATTAATCGTGTTGTGTTTGGGTTAAGTCTAACTGTGTCATATACGTGTTTTGACACGACCTAATTGTACACGACACCACATGAATTGTCACCCAGAGATAAACTCTTATAGAATACCAAGGTGTAAGGTATAAAAACTAACATTGAGAGTGGAAATGACGACATTTTTTTTGATAAGTAGTAAGGATTACAAGAGTTCAATAGAAAGCTATGAAAACTAGGGATAAACTTAAGAGAATTACAAGCTAATTGAAGACAATGTGCCTAAGGTTTTTGTAGTAGACGGTAGGGTGCTAGAAAACTTTTCTCCTGCCTCTATTTATAACAATTCTCTCATAATATCGAATAAACATTAATTCTTAAGAGAAACCATAATAATTCTTGATAATACTCAAAATAAATGTCTCAAATAATTATGAAATGTCAACAATATTAATCTATAATATTCGTACTTGTCCCCTTAATTCCTGACTTTTTTCTCAAGTAACAATCTCAATTTCTTAGCCAATTTTGCCATGCAGGAGTGAACTCTCAGACTGAATTTTGGACTTTGAAGTCTACTGATATGACTCTTTCTTGTGCTGAAATTTCTCTGAAAAATGAGTTCGTTTGACCCTCTAAACAGATCAAGAGAGTGATTAATTAACCCTAAGAGAAAGGAGTTTTTGACTTAAAATTAAATTCCGATTGAACCTTGAAATCCCCTTGTTGAAATAGGCAAACTGTGTACTTATTCCTTCCAAATAAAGACCATCTTTGTTGTAATCTTCTCCTAAAAATAGGAGGGCCAATCCTTTCTATGAGATTGGGGATGAATCTGGATGAGATTTTGAATTCTTTGGGTAGTTTGAGGTGAATTTACTTGTTCAAAAAGTTTCGAAATCAGAGAATTAGACAAACACTCATTCTTTTGAATGAAAATTTTCCCCTCGAAAGGAGATGCACTGACTATAGCATTCTATTTTTACAGAAATTCTTTTTAGGAGAAGGAACTTTGAGGGCTTGTATCTAGAAATCCATGCATGCTCTAACCATGAAATTTGTACTCTAAACACCAATTGATTAGGAGCATTTTAAATATTAATTGGGTTTTTAAACAATGGTCATCGCGTAAGTGTAGTTATTAACATTTGTTAACTGTTAATTTCTGAGCTGGGAAGAATAAAAGACTTTCTTTTTACATCTATTAATTGCAAAAGTTTTTGGGTTAAATACACAAAAATACAACAATAAAAGACAACTTTTACAAATATCACTACATGTCAAAAGCATACAAAAAATAGCAACACAAAATAAAATATTAAAAAATAACACAGTTTAACCACTCGTTCGAAAGTTGACCTTGTTAACCACACATTTTAACCAGTTAAAAATAAGTACAAACTGAAAACAATACAAGTACAAACCGAGTACAACAAAAAAATGAAAAAAAAAAAGAGAACAAACACCAACAAAAATAAGTGCAAGTCAAAACAATATTATGAGTACAAATGAGAACAAAATGACTACAATTTTTTTAATTTTTCTTTATTACTCGGTAAAATTATGAGTACAAATGATAACAAATCAAGGACAATGCTAATACAAATATTTTAATTTTTTCTCTATTATTCGATAAAATTATTAGTACAAATGAGAATAAACAAAAAACAAAGTGAGTAGAAAATGAGTACAAAGGTATACATGTCAATTGAAATAATTTTTTTAAAAAATTAGACACTAAACAAACAGTGTTACATGAAACAAAAATGAAACACACCAGGTAGGGTTTCTAGCTGCCCCCACTACAATCATAACACTCGCCCCACTGAATCTGGAACCTTCTCCATCCGCCGCTGGAAATTCGCATCTCACTGCCATCTCCGTTCGCCATCGTCTTGCTCTGTTCTCGTCGTTGGAACAAAAACCATCGATGTCAGATCTCCTCACACAAAAAAAAAAATGCTACTTCTAAATACAAAAACAATGGATAATAGGATTTGAGACTAATCAAAGAAAATTACCTAAAAAAAGCGAAGAATCAAATTCTAGATCTAGGAAGGCTGAAATCGAAACGAGCTGTCAATGAAGAGGTGTGACGAGACACAAGTGTTCTTATGCAATGGCCATGCTATTGATCGTTAACGAAGGTTTAAAGACAATATTTTGAGTGAGACAAGGAGAAAGAGGGGGAGGAGAGAAAGAAGGCATTTGGATATGAGGAGGCAGACAAAGAAAGCGCAAGTAGAAAGAAAAACAAGGATGGTGGCGAGGAGAGAGCGGAAGAAAGCAGATAGAGAGCAACTAGGGTTTGTGTGGGAAGAGAGAGGAAGAACAAAGGGCAGCTTGAGAGAGACAAGGGAGGAGATAAAGATCAGCCAAAAGAGCAGAAGAGAGAAATGGGGTCTGAGAGAGAAACGAAAATAAAAAAAGGTATAAATAGTGTGTCATTTGTGAAATGTAAAACATGAGTGTTACATATCAGAGAAGATAATCCCTTGAGTGATATTTGTAAAATCAAAATGTCCAAAAAAGACATGGGGTGTAATTTCCTCAAAAAAATTTCTAATATTTGTGAAAATTTTAAGTGTAGTTATCGCGTAATACTGTTAGATAATGTTAACTTATATATTTATATTACTAGCTGGAGACTCGCGCGATGCGGCAGAATTTGAGGCAAGTAGAAATAAATATTTAACATTATATTTAAATGCCAAAATGAAATTATAGTGCATCATTTTTTGTTGATGTATCCAACACACTGAAATTTTTTCTTGAGAGTAAATATATGCGTTAGTTGTATTGCGTGTAAAAAATTTGAGACGGTGATCTACAGGCAATTAAATCGTCTCATTAATTAGGATATAAATATTATCTTGACTGCTTATTTAAATGCGGCATTTTTTATTTCAATAATAAACTTCTTGACTTTTTTATTACAAAAAAATTATGCATCATTCATATTCTCGCTACAAATTTTGAAAAACCTATTTTGTGTAGGGTGTTTTATGTGTTTGTTGATTGGTTTGATTACCTCATCAGCTGATTGGTTTTTAACTTAACATGTTTTGAATAATGAAAAGCTAAGATAGAACTATTTTTAGATTCTGGTCAAAATGAACACAAAACTAATAAAATATGTGAACATGTATAAAAGGCACAAATATAAAAAAACAATTATCCAAACATAATCATATACCTTTAAAGTTGTCAATATATATAGTTAACATGAAACATTACACTTAGAATTAAACATCACATAGTGAATTTACAAAAGAAAACAAACAGAGACTTATGATAGAGGCAAAAAATTACAGATTGTGAGACCGAATCCGTGGTAGTCAAGATCAGAAAATACAACTAAAAAAAAAAAAAACGAAACTTGTTAGAAACGATAAGATATAGTTTTGAATACATAAAATAAAAGCCTATGTTTCTATGCTGAATACAAAGAATAACATACCTTGCTTACTTGTAAAGAACGTAGGGTTTTAAAATCAACATATCAGTGTTTATATAGTATAGTAAATTGAATACGGAAGGCCGTGAAATTAGGAGAAGGAAATTTGATCAGTGGCTAAATTTAACGGAAAAATCAAATCAAATGATTAATATTGCACCAATTAAGCAATTTATGCATGAATAATTAATATTGCATCAATCAAGCAATTTTCCTTGTTTGAGTCCTTCTGTCGCATGTAAGATTTTGGAGCTGATTTTGTGGATTTGCATAGTCTCAGTGCCTTATTTGAGTCCTTCTATCGCATGTTATTTGGAAAGCTTTCCTTATAATTTCGAATTACTCATGGGATTGCAGTTTATTTGGACAGCTTTCTTATTTGATTCCTTTTCTCTCATGTATCTAAAATTGAATACGTTTCAATCCTCTGAAAGTGTAGTTGTTTCTATAATGGTGATCGTAAATTATTAGTGATCTATTAATTTCTAGTTCAATTTTTGAATGCATGGATCAGACTAATTTGTTTCAATATATAAATCTTTGTGAACAAAACCAGCCGCTGTTTTTGTTTCTATATATAATATTGTTCACAAAATCAGTTGTATCAACAAAATACAAAATCATCTGTTGAATAACATGTAGCACGCTAATAAGTTGTCAAATGTCATTCAGTTAGATTGATAAATGTCATAATATCAGTGAATGTAGTATTTTTTATATTAATATATAAATGATGATAAATAATAACTTTTATACTGAAATACAATTGGTACGTAACTAGCTCTATCATGAAAATAATATCTTAATATGCCATCATATATATCTTCTAAAAGTATCTTTCTACAAAAGGAAAAAGGGTTTTGAAATAAATTTTATTTAATTAAGCTAGTCTTCAACAAATTTAGAGTAAGGAAAGCTGGTTTGAACTATATTAAAATGAAAAATAATCAAAATTTATTATAAAAATACTAAATTTTATATAAACTTGGCCTGTTTACTTCTCAATTTTTTCTAAAAGAGCTGTAAACAAAATTGTGATAGTGAAGCGTGTCTGACAATGACCGAATACATTATAAAGACGAAAAAAAAAGGCACCTAGTCACCAGAAAGTAAGAACAAAGCTAACGTTTGATTTCTTTCCTTTTTTTTTTATCCTTGGCTAATCTAATGTAGCTATCAACGACTACATAATGATTGGGAAAATTCTTGATTGAATTCGATAGCCTATAAAAACTTTCTTTATATATGCATGCTTAATGCTTAATAGGCTATTCACAAAAAGCAGCACTACTATTAGGTTTCAAGTCCTTATCAATTATCATCCTTTTTCCTCTCCAAATCTCTCTTCAAATCTCTTAACCTTGAAACAACCGTCTTCATATTTCTCCATTCATTTTCACTGTCTCTCCATAATCTTTTGAAGTGAAAGCAAAGACACCAGTCTAACCCAACAAAACCCACCATCAAATATTCAATCTCTCACCCTTTCTTTTCCAAAGTATTCTCATTCTCAACCACCATGGAAAATACAGTTCCTTCTAGAGCCAAAGATTATAGATCCTCTGTTGACACCTCTCGCCCTTTTAGCTCTGTCAAAGAAGCCGTCGCCATATTCGGCAAGCGGATTCTTGTTGGAGAAATATACTCTCCAAAGCCCTATTACACTCCCCCGTCAAGTAAAGAAACCACTTCATGGAGTTTTTCTCCACCAAGCCCTAAAAGCCCTAGCAAAGAAGATGAAATTCATGAGGATCATCAAAACGGGGTGGTTTTTGATAGGTTGAAGAAACTAGAGGCCGAGCTCGAGGAAACAAAGGTGGAACTGAAGTTGTTGAAGGAGCGGGAATCGGAGACCGAAGTCGCCTTGGCTTCTTTAAATGCTGAGCTTTACAAGAACATGTCTAAGTTGGCTGCGGCTGAGGCTGCCGTGGCCAAGAAGGCAAATTTTGAGAGAGAAAAGGAGGATGTGTTGAGAGAGGAAGAGAGGAGGAGAGAGTTGATGAAGAGAATGGAGAATTCGCCAACTTTGGCCCAAATATTGAAGCTCAGTGAGAAGAAAGGTCATGGAGGTAACTATAAAAAGGAGAGGATCAAGATGATGAAGAAAAAGCCAATTGTTCCACTTGTTGGAGATTTACTTTTCAAGAAGAAAGGTCCAGCTAATCCTACTCTTGATAATCCTCTCTTTGCATATTCCCAAGTTTATTTCAATTGAATAATTAAAAAGTGGATCAACCTTGCAAATAGCCTATGTAATTTGCCTTTCTTCTTCGTTCTTCTTCTTCTTTAAAATTTCTCTTCATGTTTGTTGAGTTGAATTTTCTGAGTTCGTGTAATTAATCCTCGTGTTGCTTGTATACATTTGTATGTACACTCAAGATTTCTGTTTGTTTGAGAGAATTGAGGACTTTGAGATGAGATTTTCTTCCCATTAGCAATTGTAGTTTTTACTAGTATATTTTCATTAAGGGCAATGTTTATGATCAGCTGAAACCTTTTCTTTTCTGTAATGTTCAACTAAAATATCATATCTTGTAATTTCAATGTTAATAATACCATTTCTAATGCCGGATTTTAAGTGAAACACATATTCGAAATCATTATCCGGATGCCATGGCCTGAGCAATCTCCTGGTTTATAACTACGGTCCATGAGGCAAATCATTGAGATTTTATATACTGTATATGGATTCTATTTTGCTTGCATTTTTTGTTGTTTTAGATCTTTACAGCATATCAAAGGAAAAGCCATGTTAAGCTCAATTTTGTTTTATCGACTCTGAAGAGCTAGAAAATTAGGGGTGTTGAATTTAGATTTTTTTTTTCACAAATCGAGTAGTCAGCGTTTATTTTCGATGCACATTGTCTTTTCCTCCGTTTTTACTCTAATTAAAAATTGGATCGACCTACGACATTGCTACGTTAATGCCTGCTGCTTGACTGAAAACACGAATTGATGCGTTAGAGAAAATGGCGACTGATTTCATTGCTTCCCAGACTAAGCTAAAGAGTGGTTTCATTGCCTTTCAAGTTAAAATAAATGAATTTATGATGGATCCTATTAGTCAAACATGCCTCTCTTTTGACTGTTGCAACTAGCGTCTTAGAGAATACCAAACCGAACTGAAAAGAACCAGAATCAAAAAAACCATTGACTTTTAAATTTTTCCGAACAGAACAGTCTCAAAATTTTTATTTAGAATAGTTTTGGATCATAAGCAATACCTATATTGAGAACCGTTCCTAACTGAAGAATAGAAACTAGTACCAAAAATTTTATTTACATATATATATATATATATATATATATATATATGTACATATATGTGTATATATACACATGGTTCAAAAAGCTATAGTTGAACTTGGCTTAAGCCAAATCTTGTCATCATAATCCCAACTGCTAAAACGAACTTGAAAGGCGGAACCAAGGATCTCTTGCTTACTCTTCCATTAAAATTTTAAATCTCTTCCCAAACAAGGATAATTAACTAACCTTCCTAACCTCTCGCTCCCTCTTCCTCCTCATCTAAATGGACTATCCGATTGATTGAAAGAAGAGGCAGGCCAGAAATTCCCCCACGTGGGGTCGGACCGTCTGTGCTAGGATGTACTAAAATGAAAACATCGAACACCTTATAAATGTTAGTTCAATGGGACAAAACATTGAACACCTTATGGACCATCAAAACAATTGGATATGTCGAAAAATATGTCACGTTTTTAAACCAAATTTGTGTTGTCTAGACCAACTGGTGTTTGAATGCCAAGCCTAAGCATAATGCAATAACATTTATTGAAATGTTGCACAAACCGAAAGCTAGAATTGTATGATTGAAATTAAGGTATTCCTTCAATTAATTTCAAAAACTCGAGTTCTTGAAATACAAAGGAACTTTCATTTGTGTCTCTCCAGTTCCAAGCCCTCAAAATATAGCTAAAAAAAAGTTGGTAAAAATCAAGCTACAAGATATCATCATGCTAGCTTTGATATGCACTTTGACAGTATGTGATGTTTTCTTCTCCTTTTAACTTAGCAGGACCATTTGACAGTATGTGATGTTTTCATTTGGTGGCAATTTGACTACAAGGGCGAAGGGGAGAGGGTATAGGGGTACTCTCCAGCATTGGGGTCAGGCGACCCCACATGGCTCTACCCGTGATTGACCCTACTTGGCTCTGCCCTGATTGAAAGGTTTAGACTCCCATTAGAAGTCTCACTCCTAAGATAAGGGATGCTGGCGTGGAGTATATTAGGTAGATAACTATAGATGCTTTTTACTTCAAATTTGGTATTTATTTGCCATCGCCAAAAACAAAAAGTGGTTGGCGACAACCTTCTTTGTCGCTAATATATGTCAATTCAAGATAGCAACACATATTAGTGATGACACTTTAGTCACCATGTACCTTGTCGTTGATCAAATATTAGAGACTAGTTGTCGTACATTTGTGACTGTTTGGAAAATTGTCGCCAACAAGCAAATAAAATGGGTGTGAGAAATTCAACTCTTTAGGATGACCAAGGTTGACAATTTTATGTTGGCCTGCGAGTCTATTTGGCGACAAATTTGATGCTAACAACTATCAATGTATTGAATGAGGTTAACGAAATTTTGCATAAAAGGATGAACGTTGTCGTTCAAATAACAACAAAAAAGTGTCACTTTGTTGATGGAGCGTTGCATCACAATTTGACTCAAAATTATATTTTTATATTCTTCAAAATAATTTTTTTTTTAATTTTTAAAGAAAGTCTAGTTTTAAAATCTCAAATGTTTAAATTAATAATAGGACAATAATAAATGCAAAAGAAGTAAAAACATGCATTACTAATAATTTCAATACGAATATTCAACATTTGCAATACACCGAAACACACCCTAAGCAATTGCAGAGTTTCATCCATATATAGAAGGGCATAGTGCATCACAGAAACTCAACCTAACTCCCAATTGAAGCAACAAGGTCGCAACATCTCATCGTTGTGCCAACAAGGTCAGTCCTCTACCATCTGCTACTATAACTGTTGGACCCATGCAACCAACTAATCTTGCTTTTGCATAATGTCCTCTTAATTTGTGTGTCGATAGCCCTTGGTGTGCGTCTTAATGTAGTTCGTGTGAATTGTCCCACATTGAAGAGAAGAGAACATGTATTGACCAGTTTTTTTTCCGGTCATGTCTTTCGGTGAGCGGTCGTGTTTTTTTAGAAAGTCAAGTTTTTTCATTGTGTCATGTTTTTTCATGATAATCGGACATGTCTTTTCATGATGATAGGACATGTCTTTTCTTTAGTATCTTTTCATCTTCTATTTATATGAAGAAGTTCTCACTGGAAGTTTATGGTCTGTAATCAATAAACATAGGGCTTTGTTGTATCCTGAAGGTGTATTTGTGGATCCCTAATTGCATTCATAGTGGGGGCAAATAAACACCTAAAAGACATTGTTTATTCATGCCTCAAAGTCCACTAACAAATTCCCCATACCGTTTTTCTAACAATTTTTTGGTGTTTATTTTTCTGTCAATCATGGAAAATCGAACTTATGTTCTTCCTCATTGCTTTGAAGGTTGGGTATGTGTTGGATCCGAACTTGGCACAAATTCCAGTCCCTTCTCCTGATGAAACCGAAGATGTCAAGAAGGAACGTACAAAATGTCAAAAGAATGAATTGCTATGATGAGGACACATTCTCAACACATTTTTAGATCGTCTATAGACTTGTTCACTTCGGTTCAGTCCCCTAGAGAAATATGGAATGCTTTGCAATTCAAATACAACACTAAAAAATAAGAAGAAGATAAGTTTCTTACACTATAATTTTTTGAATTCACTTTGGTTGATCGTATTTCTGTTTTGGATCAAGTGAATGAATTACATATTCTAGTATCCAAATTGAAAGATTTGAAAGTTGATGTTGGTGGACCATGACAAGTAGGGGCTATAATTGTCAAACTTCCTCCATCTTGGAATGATTATAGAAAGAAATTGTTGCATTCTTTTGAAAGTTTCACTTTGGAATAATTACAAAAACATCTCAGGATTGAAGAATAAACAAGAATTCGAGGTGGTAAGAGATTTGGAACAGAATTTGGTTCCAAAGTGAGCTTTGTTGACGTAAACAAGGCTGAAAATAAATTCAGAAATAAATCTGGAAATAAGATAAAGAATCCTGAATCAAGTTCTAGCAATGACAATTCTAGTTCCAATAAGAATAAGACTTGTTTATATTGCAAGAGGAAATGACACTTAAAAAAGGAGTGTAGATTTTGGAAGAAAATGAAGAATGATCATGTTGATTCTATTGGCAAAGTTAATGTTTCTGAAGAACAAGACAAAGAGTGTTAGCATGCATTTTAGGTATATTTTTTTTTTAATTTTTTTGTGTCATTTTATGTGTTTTATATCCTTGTTTCCCTTGTTTTTTGTTGTTTTGTTCTTGTTGATATCTAGGTGATGCTTTGGTGCAAACAAGGGGTGAATTAGGACTATTTTATGCAAAATCAGATTTGAGGTGCTCTCGTCATGGCTATGACATGATGGGTGGTTACTAAAAGATTGTGTAGAATTAAATCTGACGTGGATTAGTGGACTGAGAAAGCTGGACCAATGAGGATTGAAGACTTTTCTGATGTGGACAGAGGAGGAACGACTTCAATAGCCTTTAGACATTATTTTGGGGTAATTGAATATTACGGTTTCCATCAAACATATAAATACTTTTTAGATTAGAATTGGCAACCACCTTTTAGCTATTATTTTATGCAGAATATAGGAGTGAACGACATACTTTGATTCCTCTTGTGCTCTTATTTTCATTATGAAAAACTAAACTCTTTTCTAGTCAAGGTATAATCAAAGTCGAACTTTGTTAAATCGTGAGGCTCTAAACTTTTATGCTCTTTACTATTTATGCATTTATTCTATTTATGTGCCTGAATGCTCATTATTATTTTCTTGGTTAATTTGATTTCAGCGAGTTGAATTAGTTAACAAAATAATAATAGTCAGTTAGATTCATAGATCCGTGATTGTGTGTCTAGAGTAGGTGACAAGTTAATGTTGTTGTTGTGATAACAGGCTTCGACTGTCATTAACGGAATAAAGTAATCTTACTTGAATGAGCTGCGGCATTCGAGTTTGTTATCTAGGGTAAAGTCTTTATAATTCTTAATACAACCGATAAACTGAACTCTGCAGGGCATGCCGGGGGTTATTTATTGGTTAGGAAAGTAGTTTGCAGGGCATTCCGGGGCTATCGATATAGTAAATAATTTTGGTGGGCAATATCAGAAAAAGTACAACCCGTATTCTAACACATACAACCCCGGGTGGAGAGATCATCCCAATTTCATATATGGAACGAAGCAGCAAAACCACTTCCTTCAGCAAGATCAGCCACGTTCCACACCTTCGCAATCTCCTATTGGTGACACCATTTAGAGTTTAGAAGAGATGATGAATATTCTGGTCACCACGACTCAACAGATGCAACAAAACCAACTAAAAAATAAGGCTAATATGGAAGAGATGCGCAACCAAATAAGTCAATTGGCCATTTCAATGAATAAACTGGAGAGTTAAGGCAAATTGCCTTCTCAACCTACTGTAAATCCCAGAGGAGACATCTATGCAATTACTCTTCGAAGTGGAAAGGAAATACCTGCTGGAGAGGGAAAGCAGCCAGGTCGTCATGACCTCGACGTAATGGTGAGTTACAGAACGAGGCTGAAAAGAAACAAATTGCAGCGACACGAAAGAATACTTATGGGTGAGACTGTCTTAGCTGTTTTGCAGAAAAAGTTACCTGTAAAAGAAAAGGATCCAAGGATTTTTTTCATCTCTTGTAGGATTGGGAATTTTGGCATAGAGAAGACTATGTGTGATCTTGGAGCTTCAATTAATGTGATGCCTTTATCTATATATTCTGTTTTGAATGTCGATCCATTGAAAGAAAGTGGTGTTATACTAACTTTTGCTATCGAGTTTTTTTCCTGAAGGAGTGTTAGAGGATGTGTTAGTGTAGGTGAATTATTTAATTTTTCCCAGCTAACTTTTATGTTCTTGATATACAAGATGATGGAACACCAAGTTCTAAGTTGTTGTTGTTAGGTACGCTATTTCTAAAGACTGCCTGAACTAAAATTGATGTTTATGATGGTACCATGACTATGGAATTTGATGGGGCAATCATTAAATTTAATATTAATGAGGCCATGAAGCATATGAATGATTATTCTTCCATTTATGCAATTGATTGTATGGAGCCACTAACCGAAAAATTGGTCAAGTTGTGTTGTGGTGACTCTTTACAGGTTGCTTTGACAAGAAGCTTATCGCCTCCAACCCTCAAAAAAACTTGAAGAAGATTGGGTTTTGCCATCTCCTTTGGTGGGGACGTTTATGACTTAGAGAAGTCCCAGAGCGTACGTGTAATGCCTCTCAAATCAAAGCTGGTGCCTTTCGAAAATCCCTTGAAGCCTTCTATCATTGAGTCGTCCATCCTTGAGTTGAAACCTCTATTGGATCACCTAAAATATGTGTTTTTAGGGGACAATAAACACTTCCTAAGATAGTTTCCAACAAGCTTAGTGAGGTGGAAGAAGAAAGGTTGATAAGAGTGCTTCGAGATAACAAAGAAGCTATGGGTTGGACACTTGGTGACATTAAGGGGTTGACTCCATCAATTTGTATGCACATAATTCACTTGGAGGAGAATAGGAAGCCATACCACCAATCACAAAGGCATTTAAATATGCTCATGATGGAAGTAGTTAAGAAATAAATTATGAGGCTTCTTGATGCTGGGGTGATTTATGTTATTTCCGACAGTCAATGAGTGATCCCAACTCAGGTGGTGCCCAAGAAAATTGGTATTACGGTTGTAACTAACAAAGATGGAGAGTTGGTTCCTACAAGAGTTCAGAATGGATGGAGGGTGTGTATTGATTACCGAAAACTTAATGTTGTTACGCAAAAAGATCATTTCCTGTTACCATTCGTCGACCAAATGTTGGGGCACTTGGCTGGTCGTTCTCATTATTGTTGCCTGGATGGATATTTGGGCTTTCACCAAATCCCAGTTGTGCCTGAAGACCAAGAGAAGGCAACTTTCACATGTCCCTTCGATACTTTCGCATTTAGGCACATGCCATTCGGTCTTTGCAACGCACCTGCAACCTTCCAGATATGCATAGTGAGGATTTTATCTGACTATGTTGAGGGCATCATTGAGGTATTTATGGATGATTTTTCTATGTTTGGATCTTCTTTTAATTCTTATCTTCATAACCTTTCTCTTGTAATACAACAATGTGAAGACATTAACCTTGTTTTGAATTGGGAAAAATGTCATTTTATGATTAGTGAAGGTATTGTTTTAGGGCATAAAATTTCTAAAAAGGGGATTGAGGTAGACAAAGCCAAGATTGAAGTAATTGAGAAGCTACCATCCCTGAACTCGGTCAAGGAAGTTAGAAGCTTTCTTGGTCATGTTGGCTTTTATAGGAGATTTATCAAGGACT
>CAODLS012268934.1:0-11301 GCA_948243855.1 Flueggea neowawraea | reverse complement strand
ATGACGTGTACGCCACATGGCCCTTTATGCCACATGTCACCATACCATTAGATATGGGTTATGACATGTCAGACAAATCATCATGCCACGTGTCGATGACGTGGCTACCTGCGTGACATTATCTGCCACGTGTCGTGCAGTGATTGGGTACCAACACTTAGTTTACATGGGCTCGTCGCTCACGCATGTTGTGTTTTAATTGGTCAACATTTTGGTCAACTTTGACCAATACCTCTCTCAGCCAAGTGTCGCGATTTGAGTTGCAGATGTGGACAAATCAGAACACGCCACTTTGTCATTCTTATCAGATGAATAAATTCATCGGTGTATCCTCACTCAGTATTTTTCGATTGAGTTTTCGTATTTGACGACCTTCCCGATGGAATTTCATAAAAAAAATTTGGCAGGTAACTTTTGCAAGGTCCCTGATATCAGGAAAATGCGAAATATGATCAGTGATCTTAGCAATGCTGGCCATAAACTGACTGAGGAGCAGAAAATTCAAGCAGTAATCCGTTCCTTACCGAGTAGTTGGGATCAAATGAAGCATCACTTGATGCATGCTTCTAGCGTCAAAACTTTTAATGATTCAGTGCGTTATCTTGAGCTTGAAGATGACCGTATGACGGCTCTCAAAATTAATGCTGAGACTCATGTAGCTTCTTCTGGACCCAAAAGGGTTCAACCAGCAAAGAGAAGAGGGTGCAAAGGGCATTCTTCTTTAGGAACAAAGGAAAGGATTTCAAGGAAAAGTAGAAACCAAAAGGGCAGCAGAAGAAAAAGGGCAAGGGTAAGACTCGCCTTTCAAAGATTAAATGCTACAACTGCCAACAAAGGGGGCATATTGCTAAAGACTGCAAGCTCCTAAAAAGGTACAAAACCTTTCCTCCTATTTACATTATGCTTGTGTGTCAAGTTTTGTATTCCTAATTGAATGTCATCCTCAATGGGTGATTGATTCAGGAGCTACCGACCACATGAGTACGACACGTGAGGCGTATGTCCAGTTCCGGAGAATTCCTCAGGAAACAAAGTGGGTATATGTTGGAAACAATGCCAAAATGGAGGACCAATAAAGCGGTCTGCCTATGACAAGTAAACCGAATTCGGTCGGTCAATGTGTGAATCGGGACAATTGACCGAGATCAATTGGCGAGCCCAATTGAGATGGACCCATAAGGCCAATGTGCTAAGCCTATTGGGTCCAAGCCCATTTAAGGGCTTATAAATATGAGAGAGGAAAGAAAAGAAAAGAAAAAGGAGGAAAATAAAAGAAAGAAGAAAAAAAAAAAAGGGAAGGAGAAAATGTTTCTCCCCTCCCTCATCCTTCCCTCCATCTTCCTTTCTCTACCTCCTTCCTCCATCATTCATCGTTTGTCGATCCCGATCCGAAGTGGCATCTAAGCTACGAAACAGACGAGCACTCCAGTAGACAACCCGACCGTGGTTTGCTCGCGAGACCAACATAGAACCGATCTTGATCTTGCTGTCTTCCGCTGTTGGCTGGCTCGAGCATCCGCTGTAATCGAGGTAGGTAACTCGAACCTACTATTATACATTGTTTATCTGTTAAACCGATAACTAGATTTCTTCAGTATCGCATACAAGTTAACTAATAAACAGTATAATAAATATGTTTGATTTACTAACCTCAATTTCAGCGGAAGCTAACAGCAAGCAGGACCAGTTTTATGTTGGTATTGCGAGCAAACCACGGTTGAAATGTCAATGGGAGTGCTCGGTTGTTTCGCAGTCCAGATGCCACACGTAATATGTGCAAGACTTGGGACAGGATGTCTCGACCTCTCTCTCTCTCTCCCGATTTTGGAGGTGGTGGAGTGAATGAAGGAAAAGAAGGAGTAAAGCTCCTTATATAGGCCCTCAAACGGGCTAATAGGCCTAATGGGCCCAACTGACCCATTTCATCCCTAACTTAATTGTATTTGTCAATTGGTCTTAGTTCATTGTCTCAGTTCACACATTGATTAACCGAGTTCGCTTTTCCTCAATTGGGCTTTCCAATTGATCTCGGTCCATGGTTTTGGTTCACACATCGAGCGACTGAGTTCGGTTCACCCGTCATAGGCGGACCGCTTTTTCCAACAAAAACAAATAAAATTACTTATAAAAAAACATTAAGCGCAATATGTTCTTCATGCTTTTATGCGTTGCCATCAATTTAATCTCGGCACTGATCGTAAAGAACATGCAACAACACATGCTAACACTAATGTCTGTCACAATAAAAATCAGATTGAAGTCCAAAGTCCAAACTTCTAATTCCACTATATATTAATATAAGCCTTTTCTCTCTCAAAATACAGACCACAACCTACAAATTCACAATAATATACATGCCAGAATCATATAGTAAAAGCATTAGACTGATCAAAAAAATCAAAACTAAATGTTAATCTTGACCGAATTTGGAATTAATGACAAAAAGAAATATCTAGATTACAACTTAATTCAATCACGATCGATTAAAAAGATGACAACCTAACAATGACACGTCAATTTGACTTGAAACCGTAAGTTTATACATGCATGAATGTTGCCCCGTGAGGTAGCCTGACGGAAGGGGAGAGTGACTCTTGCTCGCACGGTGCGGGTTCTAATGGGAGCAGCGTCAAATCAGGTAGCTCTGGCAGTCGATGACTCGTGTCGCGCAATAGAGCAAGATGTCCCTCGGAAGCTTGTCTCGCTGAGGTGCTACGGTGACCACACTAGTGCACTAGTGCACGGGCTCAAGTCCGTTGTCGGTGTCAACTATAACTCTAGGAACATTTCGTAGCGGGGAGGTAATGAATGCATAGTAACGTCCAATAAAGATATTCTACTACTGATCACTTCCGACTTCCTGTTATCATGTCAAAAAAAATACATGCATGAATGTTAAAGCCAAATTGGGCCATAAACAGAGAAGGCATTTAGGATTTATTCAGCTAATAGTTACGATGTGTGTAAAAAAGAAAGGAAAGTCAAGGACAGCCATCCAAAATGTGCGTCAAGTACTCAAGTGTCATATGGAACATGGTCCCATTAAATGATGCATGACGTGGATTTTGCTCCATAGAAGTCTAAAACTGAAACAAATCTACATGTATCGAGACACATACATTTTACATAAATATTGTATTATATAGCTTGCAGCGGAAACCCACATCAACTCTTTTTAGATTCTGATTAATTTTGTTGTTTGGCTGTCGTAATACAATAAAAAAGGAGATAAAAAGGGTGAAAGAGTGGTGTTTTTTAGGTGTACTAATCAGACATAACGTTCAGAGAGCTATAATTAAATTTAACGTAAATTGAGTTTTGAGGATAAGGTAACAAACATTCATCTTTTCCTAAGGCATATTTGGCATTGTTTGGCGGATTGTACTATTTTTTTGGTGGGCTATACATGTTTAATTCTCCCTCGGAATTGCAAGTTTTTAAAAACTTTAACATTGTCGGCATCCCACGGAAGGCTCCTCAAATCGTTTCTATTCAGTGGCATCATCCCCCCACCGAATGGATGAAGGTAAACACGGATGGTTCTTACTCGTATGAAACCGAGAAATCAGGTGCTGGTGGGGAGTTCCGTAACACACGAGGCTTTTCTCTCTGTTGCTTTGCTTTTCCTACAGGCAACGTCTTAGCCTATGTGGCGGAATTGAAGGCAGTCATTTTTGCAACCACAACAGCATGGGAGAGGGGTTGGCATAAGCTCTGGTTAGAGAGCGGCTCTACATATGTGGTGAACCTAATTCGGTTGCGCTCTCACGTCGTCTCATGGGAACTATAAATTGAATGGTCTCGATGCCTTGAATTAATGGGTTTTATGCATGTGGTTACAACACATATTTTTCGCTAAGGCGGTCAAATGGCAGACAAGCTTGCAAATTTTGGCAGGGATGCGTCCCAAGAGCATTGGTGGACTCCATTGGCTCCATTTTGTTCCTCTTTGCTTTATGATGGTATTTGTAGGAAAAAATATTTTCGTTTTCTCAATTAGCTTTTGTTAGTATTGTAGCCCTCATGTTGTACTTTTGAGATACTTTTTTTATTTCTTCTTAATAATATTCAGAGAATATGAGCATGAAGAGATTGCTACGATACTGTTAACTTAATTAAGATGACTTAGTACGGTCATTAATTTTTATTACTTTGACTCTTTAATAATAATGAAAAAAAGTTTTGTTACTGTAGCATCACTATTATAATATATAGTAGCAAAGACTCGCTCAAACGTGACCAAATTCGTTAGTTTAACAAAACATCTTAAACTGGGATTCAACATAACCCTTTAATTTAATAGAAAAACTTCGTAACTATTAAGCTGTCGCCAGCAGTGATGACCACTAATTTTAGGTTGTCTTGAAGCTGTGAAGTCCATGTATACATGTGCGAAGCTAGCAGCCTCTCTGATAGTGACAACAGCAAAATGTGTTACTCATGAGAAGGATACTTGGACAAGTCTACAACCAATGTATTGTCGAAAACTACCCTTCAAAAAGGGGAAAGTATTGTCTTGATGTCAAGACGGCTGGACTGGACTCCTATGAAATTGATCCTTCTCTTCCAAGTCTAGGATTCATTTGATATAATATATAGTATTTTTTAATAATTGATAAAAATAAATAATAAAAAAATAAAAACATAATACATCTTTTAAATAAATTAATTATATATAATATGTTATATATTTTTAAAAATATGTTATATTTACTGATGTCAAACAAACCCCTAATAATTTATGCATCATGTTAATTCGTTACGTGAAGGAAGCTTTATTTTGCTAGGATTCTATAGGATAATTTCATGGCGTTTTTGATAAGCATGGCTCTCTAGAGTTTAAATACGAGCATATTTTTTAAGGTTTTTTTGAGAATGCTTCTTAGTGTTATGGATAAAAAAAATTACATGGCAACGACTTATCAAATAATATTTATAACAAAAAGTTTCATCAAATAATTGAATAAGGTTAAATTTGAAAAATTAAACAAAAACTATGATTTATACTAATTCAACTATATATTTTCTTAATACGCTATCAATTTGGGATAAAGAGAATATGATTTGCATAAAGTTATCAAACTCGTACATGAACTTAATTATTTTAAATATATCAAAACTCAAGTCAGCTCATTTACTACACGTGGGGAACTTGATCAAAGTTTGAAACTTAAGGATATCGGCATTTTGGTTTAGTAATTGATACACAACTGTATTTCATTAATTTGCAATTTAAAGAACAAGGTTATGGTAGACCTAACAAGTCACTAACAAATAGTCGTTTGTGTCTTTTTATTAAGGCCCACGCATTAATTTTAGGGGCCATTCACGTATAAATAAGCTGAATGCTGGGCAAATTTCTCAAAAAATTTAGATGCTTGCTTTCACCACAAAACACCACCCAAAAATGGAGCAACCATTTAGCTCATCTAGAACCCATAGTGCTAGGCTTCAAAGAAACATGAAAGAAAGAGACCGCAGAATGCAAATGAAGCATCTTCTTTCCGAACTTGCTTCTGTTATTCATCCCCAACCCCTCAAGGTTCTCCTTTTTTATTTTTCTTCTCTATTGTATTATGATTTTCATATTAATTAGGATTTGAAGCCAAATCTTGTTTATGAACACTTTACTCTGTCAACCCAAGATGTCCTTCAAAGATTTAACTTTGTTGATTTAAAGTCCGAAGCAGATAATATCTCAAGAGTGGGTCTAACGATGATTAAGTAATATAGTCTGACAATGATTAAGCAGTTTAATAGGATGTTTGTGTTATAACCGAGATGTTTTGATCTATTAACAAACACTCGGTTCTGCAAATTTCATGTGTATGCATAGATGCCGGAACTGCTGGACCAAGCTACTAGTTATGTGAACCATTTGCATGGAAGAATAGAGAGACTAAAGCAACAAAAAGCATTGTACGAGAGTACCAGTGGTGCGAACAACTCGGTGATGAGCTCGTGTCGAAGTCCCCAAAGACCCATATTAGACATGCGAAGTTGGGATTCTACGGTGGAAGTGAACCTGATTTGTGCGTCGCACTATAAGATCAAGGCACATGACTGTATTCGTATTCTTCAGGAAGAAGGTGCTGAAATCATAAGTTTTGCTTCCCATAACGTTGGAGATACCGTCATCTATACAATTAAGGCACAGGTACTTTTGTTTATGTTTTTAATTCTTTATTTACGTACTATCGCAATTACGTTTTAAAAAAATAATTATTAAAATAGAAATAATTGCAGTTAACTTTTTTTAAGGTGACAAGTGATCATTAACATGCTGTGTTGGCATGCAGGCTATCATTCTCAGAATTGGAATGGAGACTTCGAGGATTCATGAAAGATTAAAACAACTGATTATTTATTAATTCATCGACTTGTATCTTCCGTACATTGTAAATTCATGAAGGAACTGGACAACAAAGATGAAATCATGAGTATAATTTGGAGTTAGTACTCCAGTAACATTGTAAGGCAAGAAACACGTTCAAATAAGTTTTTGCTTGTGATGCTTTGTATCTATAGTACTATATATGCATACTTTTCCAATTAAGTTCTATAATCGAGTGCTAGATCATGCATGCATTTCCTTTTTCACCCTGCATATCGACGCTCGACTTTTTATAAATGACAACAAATGAGATGCAAAAATGTGATCATGACAAACAGCTTGCCCAGTAGTTGATATACTAGTTCTGCGGATAATCAGCCGAAAATTTATTTTTTCAGAATAAACCCTTACTGTGAGAAAAAAAATCGTTAATGATCTAATTCTTAAAGCGATCACCCAATCTTTGCATTTTTTTTTTAACTAAGCACTCTTTGCTGACTTTGCATGCTAAAAAAAAAAAAGCAACTATGAGATCATGACAAACGTATGCGTTGATTATGGAATGACTACAAAATCAAGACTTTCAAAATTCAGCCCTGATTAATCATAGTTAAGAAGAGAAAGAATAATGTTCGCTTTTCTTGTTTACGTGGAGCATTCAACAAGTATTTTTATGTCTAGCAAAAAAAGAATAATTAAATAATAATAATAATAATAGATAGGGAAATTTAACATTTATGTTGAAATAAAATTCAGATTTTAATAAATTCCACCAAAGTTTCCAAATATAAAAAATACTAGATAAAACAAACTGAATTTGACAAATGCCATTTTCGCGAAAATCGCAATATTTTGGCGAAAAATATAATTTCAAGTGAGAAAAAATTTGATATCTCATAAGGTCTCTGATTGTCTTCAAATGTCTCCAAATATATTAAGATGTATTCAAATGTCTTCAAATTACAATTTTTTATGTAAAATTTGATTTGATAAATTTTCGATGCATTAATTATTTAGATTAAATGTCTCCAAATCATAAATTTTTATATAAATTTTTATAATTTTTTCGATGATATCCAAATATCTCCAAAAGTTTCCAATTGTCTTTAAATGTATCCAAACGTCTACAAAAGTCTAAGACTATTTTTGTAATTTAAGAAAACTTAACATAACAGTAGCAACTAGGGTTTAAACTTCAGGTGTCGTCATAGACATTGTGATCACATCACACCTCTGCTGCAACTCTGCCTCATGTCGTTCATCACGAATCGCGCCTCCCACCGCTACAACGTTTTCTTTTTCTGTTTTTCTCTTCGCACTGCTTGACATTTTCTCTCTTCTCATCACTATGATGCTTCCTCTCAAATTTTCTTAGATATGATCTATGAGGAAGAGAGAAAGGCACATGAGAAGGAGAAAGGAGGATGGCAACCAGGAAGAACGAGGGGAGAGCTAGGGTTTTTAGAGAGAGGAGAAGAAGAGAGGAAGGGAGAGACGGTTGAATCGAGGAGAAAAAAACAAAAATACAAAATAAATGATATTTTAGACAAAAAATGGTTTTATTTGATTAATTGTGGCATTTTTGTAAATCTGAATATAAAATAAACGATATTTTAGACAAAAAAATGTTTTATTTGATTAATTGTGGCATTTTTGTAAACCTATTTCAATATAATGACATTTTTAAGATCTAACTCGTGTATTTCTAGTATTCTAAAAAATACGAAACTGATATTTTTATGTATAAAAATATACGGTTTAATTGGGGTATACAACATAATTAACTCTAATAGATAAGGCTAACTCGATCTCAAAAGACCCAATATTGCATTAGGTGAGTTTACTGTCTTGGGTCCAACTCTAACGGCAGTACTAAATTGACTTGGGGCCAAATATATATACACGTGGTGCATATTTATAAATTATGAATTCACGTGGCCAAATTTTAATATTTTAAATAGAAAAAAAAAAATAAATAAAGCATGTGTCACTACTAATATAAATCATAGATACACGAAGGAACGAAAGACATACAGAAACAAAGCAATCCAAACACACATAGAATCAAATTAGAACTCTCTCGATCTCGGTCTCTCTTCTTTGACTTTCTCTCTCTTTCTTTCTTCTTTCTATCGAACCTCAATTTTCTCTCTTTCCTTTTATTTAATGAAGAAGATTAAATTTTAAAATCAAACCAGATCTCTCAATCTCGATCTCTCTTCTTTCACTTTCTCTCTCCTTCTTTTTTCTTTCAATCTAACCAAAATTTTCTCTCTTTCCTTTTATTTAATGAAGAACATCAAATTTTGAAGGCTAGAGAAGGATCTGGGTCGTTTGGTTGGAGAAGAACATCAAATCCCTTTAAATACACCTTCTTCACTCACTACTTCTAGTAGCAAGAGATTCAAGCTTGTTTAAGACTTGTTTAGTGTATGTTCATTGTATATTTGTTTAATCTATATAACTTCTACATATTTTATAACTTGTTTAAGATTTGTTTAGAATTTTTTTAGTATTTGTTCATTTTATATTTGTTTAATACATATAATTTCTACATATTTATAATTTGTGTGAGATTTGTTTAGAACTTGTTTAATATTGGTTCATTATATATTTGTTTAACAACAAATCAACAACACATCAACATAAAATCAACAACAAACTAACTACAAAACGATTTCGTTTAAACTAAAAAGTTTAGAAAAAATAACGAAAACAAACGCCGTAAATTCAAAAATCAAAACCGTGAATAAGAAAAATTACACCATGGATCAACAATTATAGGAAAGTGAATATGCAATAAATATACCTTGATCGTAAAAAAAAAATGCATACTAATATGGGTGAACAACATAATTTCCTCATTGACTTACAGAGTTATGGCACCTACAAACATATTTTTTTAATACTCAAGTATATAGATAAACAAAAAAAAAACACTTTTAGTTTTTTCTTTAGTGATGTGCCCCAAACAATTTCATTTATTCCATAAGATTTAGTATATAGATAGCTAAAAAATAATATAATTGGTCTCATTTTCTAATATTTTTCATCTTATAATTAACAATTATATGTCAAAATTAGATAATAATTTTAATAATTGTATAATATAATTGCTACTTATCGATGTTAATTTTAATTTTTTTTATATTCAATTTATTAATTATATTATTGATTAATTAAATTTTGACCTCTAGAAATATCTAACTCTAGTTCCACCACTGCCCAATTTCATCTCAAACGATACCTTATACTTATAGGGGTGAGTTTACCATAATCTGTTATACACATTGAGGCCTTGTTCCTAAACAATAAGGGATATATTTCATATACACTCAAACAACTAGTATGAAAGGGTGAGACGAATTGGAAGAAATTTCAATTTGGCACGAGAAGAATGGGATCCCAGGAACCAATTTTCCATGGAAACTGTATCTTCAGAGTAGACTATAATTAAGAAAAAGAAGGGTACTGTTTTGTTGTTGTCAGTGAGGAATATATGTCCTCAAGAATTATAGTGAAGGTTCAAACCTTCGAAGAAAGGACAAAGAAAAAATAATAATGTTTCCACCAACCTTACACTTGTCATGCATGTGCATCAAATAAAATGTTGACAGCGTACATGTACAAAGTTTTATGTTTTAGTATGTTAGAATTTACAGAAGAATTTATTTGTAATTTCATTTTATTGTAATTAAGCAAAAGAGGCATAGTTTAAATGCATTAGTTCCTTTTTTTTTTCTTACTTGTATAAAATTACCCTTCATATATACAATCTATCTACTCTTCAATGATCCATCTTAACGATTATTACTTATTTCAAACTCTATCTCATTTATAGATGAAGAACTTCATAAATATATCTGATTTACAAATATTTCTCAATTTTATTTAACGTATCGAGATTTTTTTTTCAACAAAAGATTTTATTAATATATATAAAGCAACTAAAACAGTGACTTAGAGGGACGCAAAAAATTGTACTACCCAAAATATTTTCATACATTATAAAAAATAATTTAATTAATAAACAAACAAACACTTGTACGTTAAATTTTAGATATACAAATGTGGTTTTGTGGTGTAGTTATTGGAGGAATTGTTTTGAGAGAGAGGTGGGTCAGGTGAAGCAACATCCCGGGAGGATTCGTTGGATTGAATGGCGGACATAAAGTCACGCCGCAGCCCGCAGGGAAACACATGCAGCCATGCATGACATGTCTGCTGCGTATCACAGGATAAGAGTCTGGACGCAGGGACTTCTCCGTGCGATACCAAGAGATTTTTGCACTCTCGAGATTAAGTCATGGTCAGTCTTGACGCTCATTAGTTTGGCCCTCCCGTGGACTCATCAGGAGAGTGGTGACAACTCCCGACCAATGTAGTACCCAGGATGGTACGACATCCTTCATAATCAAGTCCTAATCCAACGACAAGCTCCCCAAACTTAATTGGGTCGACATGCCTAACTCGAGATAAACGCAACACCTGCGACACGTACTCACACCTTCCGCTGCCCCGTTATCGAGGTTTTCATCCACTAGCAAGCATCTCGCGCATCCTGCGTTGTCACGACTAACGGGTCGTGACATTGCTCTCTGTCACGGGGCCAGAGTCTTGGTGCAGGGACTTCCCCATGCAGCACCCTGAGACTCCTGCACTCCCGAGATTAAGCCATGATCAGTCTCGATGCTCAGTGTTTCGCCCTCCCATGGGCTCATCAGAAAAGCGGGGACAACTCTCGACCAGTGTGGAGCCCAGGATGGTACGCCATCATTCATAGTCAAGTCCTAGACTAGCGACAAGCTCCCCAAACTTAATTGGGTTGGCATGTCTAACTCGAGATAGACGCAACACATGCGACACATACTCACACCTTCCGTTGCCCCAATATCAAGGTTTTCATCCACCAGCAAGCATCTCGTGCATCCTGCGTTGTCAAGACTAACGGGTCGTGGCATTCTCCC
>CAODLS012268600.1:0-14263 GCA_948243855.1 Flueggea neowawraea | reverse complement strand
ATATTTAGTCCTTTTGTCTCACGATATCTCATTTAAGCATAAGGCATAGTCACATGTCAACCTTATATAGCTTAACGTATTTCTTGATCCCAAGTAGATTGATATAACAAATGACATTGATAACCCTTTATCAATTCATTCGAGTATGCATACATTTCATCAATCCTACTCATCAAGTGTCCTAGAGATATCATTCTTCTTAAGAGGAACAAATTCGTCATTCTCAATATCACTCCTCTATAAGATTCATGACATATCCAATCACAACCTTTATTGTTACCCCGTTACGGATAACGTTTGACTAAGTTAAAATATGTGATTCATCAGGTATGAGTCGATATTGAGTTTCAGTCAGAGGACTCAAACATCACCACTGCATAAAAGCTACTTGTGACATTATTCCATGAAGTGCTTTCACTTCATAGCGGGCCAGTCTAATACACCTTCCCCAATATGCATCTATGTTCTAAGTGACATCCCACGTCTATAATCAATAAAACATGACTATCCTCTTAGCAACATACTAACCTGAGTTTATTATCATTCTCACGATAATAATCGATTAGGGACATTTAGAATAATATTCTATTTACCTTATGGTTTTACTATTAAGTCACATACTTGATGACATAAGGAAGAATAAACTATTCATGGAGAATTTTATCTTCATAAAACATAAAATATTTCAAAGATATGAAATGAAATGTCTCTTTATTAAATGATAAAGCGAATGACAATGTACATAACTGATTGGACTAGGGCACTAAAACTAACAAGCAATATAACCAATTTTATGGAAGAAATCGAGTCTATGATGACTTTGTGGATAGAAATTTGGTCAACATTAAACTTGAGATACCTCATTTTTAAGGCAAATAAGATCTAGAGGCTTATTTGCAATGGGAAAAAAAGGTGGAGCTCATATTTGATTGCCATCAATTTAGTGAGGAGAAGGAGGTTAAGCTTGCAGTGACACAATTTTTGGATTATGCTATTGCTTAGTGGGATCAATTGGTGACTAGTAGAAGAAGAAATTTGGAGTATCCAATTGAGACTTGGCATGATCTTAAGTCTACAATGAGAAAGAGGTTTGTTCCTAGACATTTTTATAGGTAACTTATGCAAAAACTTCAAGTTCTTAGACAAGGAAGTCGAAGTGTGGATAATTATTACAAGGACATGGAAATGATTATGACTCGGGCTAGTATAGAGGAGGATGTGGAGGCCACCATGGCACGTTTCTTGGCTGGTTGAAACAAGGATATAACTGATCGAATGGATTTGCAACCTTATATAGAGTTAGAAGAAATGGTACACGTTACAATCAAGGTGGAAAAACAATTCCAAGGCCGAGGGGCAGCAAGGTATGTTCCTAAAACTTATTCCAACTCTAATTCTTCTTGGAAAAAAGATGGAAAAATTGATTTTAAAGGTGGAAATAAGGTTGCTTATGATGTTGCTAAAAGAAAGGCCGAATCAATTTCCAAAGAGAAGTCCAAACAAGAAGAGTCTAAAGGAAGAAATAACGATATTAAGTGTTGGAAGTGTCAAGGGGTAGGCTATGTTAGTAAGGAATGTCCTAATAAATGAACTATGACCTTGAGAATGGTGAAATCGTGACTGATGAGGAGGAGGGTAATGAAAGTGACGAGATGCCCGAATTGGAGGATTGTAGTGATGGGAGCATTGAGGAACCAATTAGAGGTGACTTGCTGGTTACAAGATGTGCTCTTAGCACTCAACTGAAGGAAGATTGCCACGAGGAGCAATGAGACAACTTGTTTCATACAAGGTGTCATGTTCAAGGCAAGATTTGTAGTATCATTGTTGATAGTGCGAGTTACACTAATGTGGTGAGTACACTTTTTATTAATTGATTAGGGTTGTCTACTACACCACATCCACGACCCTACAAACTTCAATGGCTAAATGATTGTGGAGAGGTCAAGGTAAATTGGCAACCTATTATTTCATTTTCCATTGGTAAATATCATTATGAGGTGTTGTGTGATGTAGTCTCTATGCATGCTGGAGATATTTTGCTTGGTAGGCCATGGCCATTTGATAGGAGGGCTATGCATGATGGGTACCTCAATAGGTATTATTTTACTGAGGATGGGCGGAAGACAATCTTGACACCACTTTCTTCAAAAGAAGCGCTATAGAGAGTGGAAATAAAAAAAGGAAAAAGAAAAATAATAATCGGGCTAGAGAGAAAAGTGTAAGGAATGTGAGCTTGATAGCTAGAGCAAGTGAGGTTAGGCAAACTTTGTATTCTAAAAGTCCTATATTTGTACTTTTGTACAAAAGGAGCTTATTTGGCTATTAATAACCTTAACCCATCTTTGCCTAGAGTGCTTGTTGATCTTTTGCATGAATTTGAAGATATATTTCTAAGGGAGATGTCGAATGGTTTACCACCAATTAGGGGCATTGAACATTAAATTGACTTCATTCCTAGAGCTTCCATACCAAATAGGCCAATATATAGGACAAATCCAAGTGAGACAAAGGAGATTCAAAGACAAGTGGAGGAGTTGCTAGCAAAAGGGTATGTGAGGGAGAGTATTAGTCCTTGCTCGATACTTGTTATTCTTTTGCCAAAGAGGATGGAACTTGGAGGAAGTGTGGACTGTAGAGCCATTAATAAAATTACTGTAAAGTATTGTCGTCCTATTGCTAAATTAGATTATATGCTTGATGAATTGCATGGTTCTTGTTTGTTTACCAAAATTGACTTGAAATCTAGTTATTATCAAATTCAAATGAAAGTTAGGGATGAATGGAAAATAGCATTTAAAACTAAATATGGGTTGTATGAGTGGCTTGTCATGCCATTTGGTCTTACTAATGCACTTAGCACGTTCATGATATTGATGAACCATGTGTTGCATGAGTATTTGGTAAATTTGTTGTTGTTTATTTTGATGATATTTTGATCTACTCTAAGTGCATGGATGATCATATTGTGCATATACGCCTTGTATTAGACATACTTAGGCAAGAAACATTGCATGATAACCTTAAGAAGTGTAGTTTTGCATGGATATGGTTAACTTTCTTGGTTTTGTAGTGTCTAGTAAATGTGTTGAAGTTGATGAGGACAAGGTTAAACCATCAAGAAATAGCCGAGACCCAAGAATGCTAGTGAGGTAAGGAGTTTTCATGAACTTGCTGGTTTTTATCAGAGATTCATTAGGGATTTCAGCACCATAGCTGCCTCTTTGAATGAACTAGTTAAGAAAAAAGTCGGCCTTGTTTGGGGTGATGCACAAGAACATGCATTTAATAAATTTAAACATAAATTATGTAATGCACCTCTGCTTTTTTTGCCTAACTTTGTCAAGACTTTTGAGATTGAATGTGATGCAAGTGGCATAGGAATTGGAGCTATTTTGATGCAGGATCAAATGTCACTAATGTATTTCAGTGAAAAATTGAGCGGGCAGCATTCAAGTATCCAACATATGACAAGGAATGAAATGCTTTGGTTCGAGCTTTGCAAACATGGCAACATTACTTATGGCCCAAGGCGTTTGTGATACACACTGATCATGAAAGCTTAAAACATTTGAAGGGTCAAGACAAGCTGAACCATCGGCATGCCAAATGGGTGGAGTTCATTGAAACATTTCCATATGTCATCAAGTACAAGCAAGGTAAAGAGAATGTGTTTGTCGACGCATTGTCTAAGAGGTACACTTTACTTAATATTCTTAAAGCTAAATTGTTGGTTTTTGAGTTTATTAAAGAGTTATATCCTCATGATGATGATTTTGGTGATATATATGCATCTTGTGGTAATTGGGCTATTTTGGATGATTTTTATTTGTAAGATGGTTTTTGATTTAAGAGAAATAGATTGTGCATTCCTAAGTGTTCTATGAGGGAATTGTTTATTAAAGAGGCACATGGTGGAGGCTTAATGGGGCATTTTGGGGTAAACAAGACCTATGATATGTTGTTAGAACATTTCTTTTGGCCCGGTATGAAACATGATGTGCATAAGGTTTGTGAGCATTGCATTACATATAGAGGCACTAATTCTACATTGAAACCGCATGGGTTATACAAACCATTACCTATTCCTAATGAATATTGGACTGACTTGTCTATGAATTTTGTGATTGGAATGACTCAAACTAGGAAAGGTTGTGATAGTATCTTTGTTGTGGTTGATAGATTTAGTAAAATGGCTCATTTTATACCATGTCATAAAACTGATGATGCTAAGTTGATTATTGATTTGTTCTTCAAAGAAGTTATGCGTTTGCATGTCATACCTAAAATCATTGTTAAAGATCATGATGTTAAATTTTTGAGTCATTTTTGGCGTGTGTTGTGGGGAAAGTTTGGAACCAAGTTATTGTTTTTAACTACTTGTCACCCTCAAATTGATGGGCAAACTGAAGTAGTTAATCGGACTTTGACAATTTTGCTTAGGGCAATCATTGAAAAGAACGTTAGGACTTAAGAGTATTGTTTACCATTTGTGGAGTTTGCTTACAATAGGACTATTCATAGCACTACACATTGTTCTCCATTCGAGATTGTTTATGGAATTAATCCACTTACTCCTCTTGATTTATTGTCATTACCACCTAACTAGTTTGTGAGTGTTGATGTTGTTTCTAAGGCAGATTTGGTGAAAAAGTTACATAAGCAAGTTAATGAGAGGATTGAAAAGCACAATGCTAAAGTAGCTTCACATATGAACAAAGGAAGAAAGCTAATGATTTTTCAGCCTGGAGATTGGGCTTGGGTAAATTTTCGTAAGGAGAGGTTTCCACTTCAAAGAAATTCTAAGCTAAACTCGAGGGGAGATGGCCATTTCAAATCCTAGAAATGATTAATTACAATGCATACAAAGTGGACTTTTCAAGTGAGTATAATGTTAGAGCTTCATTAATGTCAATGATTTGAGTCCTTTTGATGTAGGTGATGCTTTGGCTTCAAGGACGAATCCTTTTAAGGAGACGGGGAATGTTATGAAGTAGCCTAAATATCAAATTCAACATGGTCATATCCAAAAACATCTAGATCACATTCCACATGGTCATGTCGAAGAGCATCTAGATCAAATTCAACATGGTCATGTTAAAGAGGAATCTCATGTTGGATCATAGGTGATCAACATTACGTTCTTTATGTGTTTTGATGATGAAAAAAAGGTTTTGATGAAGGGAAAAATGTTTGGCTTAATGTGAAACACGTTGGAAAGCTTGAAATTATAAAAGAAGCCACTGAAATGCTGAAGAAGCAAATAAAGTACTTTATGAAACGATAACGTACATTAAGGTACAATGCAACGTACTTTATCTGGGAAGCTGAAATCGATCAATATACGTCTTGTAACTACAACGTACTTCATCTGGAAAAAGTGTATGATCAACAAACGCCTTGTAATGGCAACGTATGTTATGAACGTGACAAAAAGTTCCAGCAGCATTAAATGACTCCAACGGCTATATTCTTCAAAGCAACGGTCATATTAGATGGAATAGTTATAAATACATCAAGCAAAGGCCAAAAACATGCTGAAAAATATCAGAAATCATAATGCCAAAACTCCCATCAATTTCAACCAACAAAAACGCCAAATAAAGTTAGAGATTAAAGTTCAAGCATCAAACTCAAATATTCAACTCTAGCATAGAGTTTCATTCTTTGTAATCCTTGTGTATACACTTTGAGAGTGTGAGATAGGTTTTTTGTAAGCCTATAGAAAAGAACATTATAGAGGCTTATCATGAACATAAGGAAAACAACAATTGTATAGGCCTTGGAGGTGTTAAGCTGGAATCAACATTGTGTATTGGCTTTGTTGGATTGAGTCGCAATCAATCATCGTTATAGTGGAAATCCTAAGTGATGAGACTTAGGTAGTGGACGTAGGCATCGAGTTGGCCGAACCACTCTAAATCTTGGTGTTGTTTTCTCTCTTTTATTTTAAGTCGCTTTTGCTCTCCAAACACAATCAAAGCATAGACCGAAAATTCTCTAACATCTAGGCCTAAGCTTCAAGACAAGGATAAAGTGTAAGACCAACATGATTCTAACCCAATTAGCATGCCTCCAGAACCCATGACAAGATTTAGGTGTGATTTAAGAGCTGACTGAATTTGTCATTTGATAAATTAGTTTCCTATTTTTATGTATTTATTTTTATGGCAAGTAGCATCCAATTAGGAGTTCTATTTTTTTATGGTAATTGGCTTTTGTTTAGGAGTCCTAATTAACCAAGGACAACTTTTGTAAGGCTATTTAATCATTACATAACCGAACCATATGGACAATTTTTTATGATATTTTAAACCTAAAGGTTTTTGCTTCTATCTTTGTGTTCTTGAGTAGAATGAATGCTTTAAGAAACATTCAAGAAAATTGTTCATCTTCTTATGGAGTGTTTCAAAATTGGGGTTTAGAAATGAGTTTTCTTAGTTCCAATTCTTTGATAAAATCATCTAAGCAATCTGATTTCTAACCATTCTTAAAGGTTAAAACCGAATTGGTGTTGGGATTTTCTTATTAATGTGTTAGGGGTCCGAATATCTAAAAGGGTTCTTAAACTTATTTAGGGAGGTTCCATATCAATCTTGCTCTCACTAAAGTCAGGATCAAGAACATCCGCACACGCTTGAGGTCGATGAGATAAAAGTTGAATTGCTTCAAGACTTAATCGATGTACCCCTTTTCGTAGGAAGAGATAACAATCGTTAGTTTAGATCAATCTCTTGAGATTTTAAAACCTTGAATCATTCTAAGACTTTTCGATGCATCTCTTTCAAAGAAAGAGATAACAATCGTTTGGTTTAGATCGATCTCTTGAGATTTTAAAACCAATGTTGTAATCTACATTACCCAACTTTCTTCCTCATTATTTATCCTCTCTCTCCTCAAGAATTCTCCCAATTGGATGGAGTGATATTGAGGGACTTAGTGAAATCCAGTTGGTCCCAATTGGAAAATAGAAATCCCAATAAGAATGGAAATGACACTCCTAGAGGTGGGTGAATTGGAGTTTTAGCAAGTTAAAAAATTTGTTGAAAATCTTTTACAAATCAAAGAAAATAACAAATTCTTTTATAATCAAATTCAAAGTATAAGAGCGAAAACAATAAATCACCAATTCTCAAACAAGATAAAGCAAGTGCAAGGAAAAGTAAATAAAAGTAAGGAAAGGATAGTAAGAAAGAGAGAGTATCAAAGCCCGATATTTATAGTGGTTCGGTCCTCTTGACCTACGTCCACTTCTCTAGATCCACTAGAGAGCAATCAACTATCTCCTCACTTCCGGTGGAGGGAAACCATTTATAACAACTTGTTTTTGCGGGATATACAAGCAAATCGTTACACCTTGTTTTTTTACGGGGTTAATAAGATAACCGTTACACTTGTTTTTATGGGGCTCAACAAGCAAACCATTTCTCTAGTTTTCGCGGGATCAACTAGGAAACCGAACCATTAGTTTTTTTGGGATTAACTAGGAAATCGAATCTCTAGTTTTTGCGGGATCAACTAGAAAACTGAACCTTTAGTTTTCTAAGGCTTACTAGAAAACCTATCTACCTCAAGCAATCAACCTTGCTTGTTACAGATTTAATTCCAAAAGATTTGACAGATTAAAACTCACACTAACCCAACAATAAGATAGCAAGTAAATAGCTCAAATGGATTCTAAGGTACAGCAGAGAGATAAAATGAACAGCAAGTCTTAGCAAATGTATCTCTCTTACTTCTCTTCTGTTCTTAGACGTCTATTTATAGCCACTTGCAAGAATATAGCAGTTGGAACCTCGAAGTAGTCGTTGTGAAATGAGACAAATTCTGTCTAGTAACGATGTCATCATGTACTAAGTGCGTAGAACTTCGTTCCATCTGAGTTATGTGTGCTGTGTATGCAGGTCTACGTGCATTGTAAGAACTCTAGTGGTCTCAGCTTTATATGGATCAACTTCTACGTGCTTTGCTTCTTTAATGCATGCGTTGATCTTGAGTTCTACGTGCATAGTGCCACCTTCTACTTGCATTGCCCTGATATCCAGAATATGTGATTTTCACCCAATGGCGTGCTACTTGTGTTGCACTTTGTTCTGTGTACGTAGACATCTGATCAAAGTCTGGACCTTTGATTTTGCATGTGATTTGTGTCAGGGAATGTTAGGAATATTCAAATTCAAATTCTCAAGGAGCGTATTGGTTTTGTCAGCTAGTCCAGCTCATATCTTCTGATGCATTGGTATTTTCATGCTTTGTGCGTGACTCACTGTACTGATATTCTCTGAATTCATGTAAGAGAATATTCCCTTTTTGAAGTTCTGACACGCTGCAACAGAGTTTGCTTTTATTCCAATCACGTCATCTCCGTCTACGCACGTAGCTTTCCCTTCTGTGTGCGTTGAGCTTTGCTTTAATGATCACGTTTTTGTTCATCAACACGCACATCATTCATCTCAACGTGCATCTGCATTCTTTGGCTTTCTCCTTATCAATCTGAATGCTCGTCAACGTGCATAGAGAAAGATCTGATGCTTTCGGCATTTACTGCCATACAAGTCTACGCGCTTTGTAGGCTCTGCTATGTGCGTAAAAGTCAGTTATGCGTCCTTCAACGTGCTTTGATGACTCATAAGGTGCTTTATGGCTAGATTTGACAAAGTCTGCAACTTTGCACCTATTTCATAAATGTTTTGCATTCATCATCATCAAAACTGAACTCAACACTTAGTTCCTGAGTCACAAAGTCAAAATCTTTTCCACTTTATCCTAGTTAAGAAATCTATTCCCTAAGAATGTGACTTTTTATGATACATTACTATATCAATTTCTTGTTATCCCATGACGAATGTGTCATTTTGATACAGTAGAGTATCTAAGACCTTTTGCCTCTTGGTCTTTTCAACCAAGGTATAGTGGACATTGTCAATGCATCTCTTAGTTTCAAGTGGTTTAGGTTATACTCTCGACCAATCGACAACCTATGAGATATATAAGTAACAGACTTAGAGGGTATATGAATTTTGAAAGTTGTGATTTCCACCATCATAGTTCTTACCATATTAAGGAGAGTTTGATTTCTCCTCTCCGCTATGTGGGTTATTCGCAGAGTATAGGAACAAATATCTAATGTTCACTTCCCTTTCATCACTTAAAGCTTTGAAATCGTCTTATAGACGTTCACGACCTGAGTCGATCTAAAAAGATTTGTTTGATTCTCATCTTGGCTTGTAAAAAGTAAGAACTAACATAATTATTCTTACTTATGAGAAATCAAATAGATATGACCGCACCTTTCACAGTCATATATTCAAAATGATGAAGTTGTAGGCCTTAGCCTTACCCTTTCATTCTTTTTTTATGTCAAACATCAAAAGTTGATTAACAGCAATGACAATTCAGCTCTAAATGCCTTTTAAAATGGTTTATGCTTTCTAGTATTCTTTTTTGCAATGCTCGCAATTAGACAACTTGAACTTGCATAATTGTCTAATACTCCCACTTCAGCTAATTGATGTACTCTATTTTGCCAATGTGGTTTAGTTGCGTGCATTAACTTCACATAATCTCTCGCAACAACGTAAAGCAGTAAGAATGGAAACTAGGTTTTTCAATAGTTAGATCATGTACCTTAACTAAGAAACCACTTTCAGTGCTAAACTAGTCTTCCACTCAAACACGGTATAATAAATACACAAATTGAAGGCAAACTTCAATAAGTTTGTGACAGAATCTAATGCAAGAATAGGTTTGGCTTTTGAACAAGATTAGCTTGCTCATGCCAATTCCTGAAACTCCTACTTTCAAGTTGTAACTTGCATGTTCAACTTGTTCCTTGTTAGAACTAGTTGGTGTCTAATAAAGTCACATCAAAAATTCATTGTGAGAATCCTTAAGATTGAATAAATCATTAGCTAACAATGAAATTCAACAGAGAACAATGAACAAGGCAGCTCTTCTCACTTGCGCGAGTTTAAGCTACATACTCTCAAAGGTGCATCTTTTCACATGTGGTGTGCCTTTGGTCATTAATATGTTATTCACAAAATATCAAAGTTGTTCATGTTCAAAAACCTCTTCAAAAATCTATCTAGTCTCCACTTCTTAAGGACTTAGGTTCTTAAACATTTTTTCTCACCTTTGTATTGGAATTCATCCAATAGAATAAGACATTGTTAGATTCCTCACGATCTCAAGTTTGAGATAATCGCGGATTACGTGCAACTTAATTTGCTCCTAACTTCTAGGCAAGAAGTGGATAACAACTTTAGACCTTGTCATTGATCAAAATATATCCAATATCACTAGCTCTTTAATCATATAGGCATTTTGCCTTTACTCACATGATTAGGACATTTGTAACAAGTATCAATATCGATGGTCAAAGACCGCGAGTTTAGTTAGTGTCTCGCTAACTAATTGGTCCTTAAATGAAATTTGCAAAACATTGCACCTTGATATTTGCAAAATAGCCAAGTAATTACATCATCCTTTGCGCTAACAAGATGATGGATGTAGTGGAATTCCTCACTTCCGCATCTCATAGACATCTCAGTCCAAAATGTATTGAGTGGTAGTCTACTCCTCTTTGAATTTGGCCATAACCAAGTTTAATAGAGCACGTGCTTACGCTTTTAGAGTACACGTTAGATTATCATAATCTACGTTTTATGATTGTTGTCGCCTAAGCTCAACATAGCTTAACATATATCCTCATATGGCTCGGCATCAATCAACTTTTCAAGCAGTAAGTAACACAAATAAGCATGACAAACAATAAGACATAGTTGCACACAAGTAATTCATATAGCAATACATATATATTTACCATCCAACCAAAAATAAACTAGCATAGCCTCTTATTAAGCTTTGAATCGAAATGTACACTAGGTGCACATTTACCATCTTAATCATAATAATTAATCATACTATATTTAATTTTATAGACAGTAAATAACGACTGTTTGGATTCACTTTTAAAGTTCATTTGACTTAGGGGAATCCATATTGGTCATCTCAATTATCATGGCAAACTCAATAATTGGGCAATATATATCAATGTATAAAATATTACAAATTAAATTAAGGCAAATCAATACAATAATAAGCCAAAAATAATAAATGGAATCATCATCATTTATTAAACCAACATGCAATCCAAATAATTGATCTCAATGTTAATCCACATACATTAACATTGAGCAGCATTAACACACAAATAATACTTATAAAATTATCCCCACAATAATACTATATGAATATAGTATTTAGCCTTTGTCTCCTAAATTGGTTACACAAAAGACTTTTCCAATGTGTTAGAATAGAATTCGTAAGTTGTCATACCAACTTCTCGAGAATTCTATAAATCAAACGACCATAAAGTATATCATTCCACTTCTCACGATCTTTCTCCGCGATCATGGTTTAATATTGGACATACCAATTTTAATACATTTTTACTCTCTAGAATCTCTAAGTGGCCTTCGATGACACTTAGGGGATCATATTTCTATAAAATTCTAGTATGGACCAATGACCTAGCTAATACAGGTCATGAGCATCAAAATCTTTTATGAAGTAAGTTAACCTTCATCACCTTTGTGCACTAAATGCACAATTAAGTTCTTCCATTATGACCACCACTATCCTAACATACTCTCTTTTGGGAGTCATGAAAATTCTTTCTTAATTCGCATTTTATTCGATGCAATATGGTTTTACCTCATTCGTTTACTTGTAATAAATTACAAATAAAATGGGTATATGCGCACTCGCGTATTACCCAAATAATTAGAATCTCATCTCAATTATCTAAATGAAGATCATATTCTCTCTTTTTAAAATCAATTATTTTGAAAACTAATTTTCAAAAATAATTCTTGGCAGAAAACATATTTTTCACAATTTTTGAAACTCAAAAATTGAGAAAAAATAGTTTTGGAACTCTAAAAATTTCAAAAAATATGCAAAAAATTCCAAAAAAATCCAAATTTTAATTCTTTCAAAAATTTTGCAAAATTTGGTGGTCCAAACATGTGTCACGCACTGCCACGTGCCAAATAAAAGCTCCACGTGTCGCCCCGTACAATCAATGCGTGGTCACGCGTCTCCACGTGAAGACACATGTCAATACGGACATGTGGCGGACCGCTGCTAGTCTAGGTTATAATGACATGGCCAACTTGTCAAGGTGGCACTACCACGTGTCGAAACGTGTGACGATAAGGTGGCAATCATATGGCAACATACCGTCATATGGCGCGCCGTGAACGGTCAGCGAAGCTGATGTGTTCGACACGTCATTTGTACACGTTTCACTTCCAGATTAAGCCACATGTCAATGTTGCATGCTGCCACATTTTGACACCTTATGCATCCACATATCAATGTCTCATTGGTCCACGTTTTTGTCAGACAATTTTGACTAAGTTAGCCTTTGTTGCGTGTCACAATTTGAGTAATCTACGTGGCTTTCTTCAGCCAATCAGAAATTGCCATGCATGCCAAGTGGTGCGTTCTGATTGGTCCACATGCAAACAATAAGAATGTGCCACGTCACCCTATTGTATCAGATAAAAAAATTCATTTGCAAACTTCTCACTTAGTATTTTTTGGCCGGATTTTTGCCTATTTGACTACCTTCTCGATGGAATTTTGACACAAGATTTTGATAGGTTACATTTTCAAGGTAGTTGATCTCAAATCTTTTATCAGAATTACAAAAATCCAAATTTCATTTTTTGGCTTCAAACGGACTCTAACAAAAAACGATGTTAGAGACATAAGGTCGAATACAACAAAAATCCAGCAGGCATCCTAGACAGATACCAACAATATTTTTGAAACATATTCAAAAATTGGCGTTTGGCTCTGATGCCAATGAAGAAATCGGGTACTGATTTGACTAATAAAAAGTATAATAAATAGGTTGGATTTACCAACCTCGATTCCTGCGGAAGCACAGCAGCAGATAGCAACTGCAGGACCATGTTTTGATGTTGGTCTCTCGAGCAAACCACGGTCGGGTTGTAACCAACGGGAGAGCTCGTCTCTTTCGGAGTCTAGAAGCCACGTGGATTGACCTCTTCATGCTACTGAAGCATGATGGTAGGAGTGGATGGAGAGAAAGAGAGAGAGAGAGAAGAAAACAGGAGGAAGAATGGTGGAGGGAAGGAACGTCCTTCCTTTCTCTCTTTTATTTCCTCTTTATTTTTATTTTTCTTCTCTCTTCTTTTTTCCACATACTTTTCTCTCTCACCTCTTATTTATAATAGCCCTAAATGGGCTTTAGGACCTAATGGGCCTTGTGTGCCTAATGGGCCTTACGAGCCCATCTCATTCAGACCCGCCACACGGTCTTGGTTCACTCGTCATGAGCGAACCACTTTTTTCAACAAAAAGGTTTAAATTTTACTAAGATAAAAATCGAAATTAAACATTTTTTTTAGAAAAATGCAAAAGATTATGTTAGAAAACGAGTCTGCATATGTCGGGTTATGAGTGAAATCTGAACTCGAACCTGAACACGAATGAATATAGAGTTAATACGGGTTATTATTAATTGGTTCTTAAGCAAACAAATCTGGTTGGGTTGTGGTTTGGGTTTTCTGGTTGGTTCAACAGAAATCGAATAGATCAGTATAAGTACTAATAGAATAAGAAACACTAACCTATCAGTTTTACAAATCATACGTAAACACATAAATAGATACTCTTCTTCTCCCCTCTGTTCAAGTCGCTACTCTTCCTAAAGAAAAAGAGATTTTTCTCTTCCTTGATCGCAGTACAGATTTAGCTGTAGACATTTGGGTTGCGAAAACATACCACGTTCCCGTCTCTTCTAGTGATTTGTGGTTCATGGCTACTGACGTCACCTTGCTATCCTCTAAGCATTTTGGCAGAAATTCTGTTGTACTCAAATCGAAGTAGGCTCGATTTTACACTGTTTAATTTGTTTATTTTGATATAGAATGCTTTCAGATTATTTGGTTGTGACTATCATTTTGGTGAATAAGAACTTTTTAAATTTATGTTTATTTGGTGTGCCGAACTTGGAAATAAAGAGCATATACGTGTAAGATTCGGTCCCAATAAGAATGGCAATCCAAGAGGGGGTGAATTGGATTTTTAGCAAGTTAAAAACTTTGTTGAAAATTCTTTGCAAACTAAAGTAAATAACAAAGTTCTTTTAAATCGAAATCAAAGTATAAGGCGGAAGCAATAAATCACCAATTCACAAACAAGATAAAGTAAATGAGAGTAAGGG
>CAODLS012267673.1:0-15582 GCA_948243855.1 Flueggea neowawraea | reverse complement strand
TCATGAACATAGAAATGATCGGTTTCTGGTAATTGGAAGTACAATTGAGATGGACGAAGACAACAGATTTCTTAAGGTGATGAGTGGACTTAGTAAATGACTGAACAATGTATTGATGGATGCCTCTGAAGTTTGATTTCTTGTTCATAGAATCTACCGTCCAATTACTAACACATAATGTATGAACCTTTCGTTTAAGCAAGTTCCTTCATATTATCATTTATATTTAAAAAGAAAGTGGTTTGTCTTGGATGCTTTCACTGAGGATCTATAATTATCTTTCTTTGTTAGAACAAACAACAGGATCATTGATCACTCATTTCCTTAACATATTACGGATATAACATTTGGTCTAACTAAGCTGCTAAACTAGATAAGTACACTAAAATATCAAATACCGTACATTGAGGTGCATCTCTTAGACAAACTCGTAATGAATTAATCTTATGTGATAAATATTTTTTTTTTCTCGAACAATACAATCATCTTCATGTGTTGAAAGCAACACTACAGAAATCCACAATTACACATAGATATAAATGCTTACTCAAGATACTTCTGTTGTCGTTAAAATAAGTTAAAAGAATGTGGAACAAGATGTATTCGAGAGTTTCCAACCAGAGACTCACTGTAAATAATGGTAAGAAATTTCAAATTATAGACTTAGGTGGAATCTAAGTTCTTCACATAACTCAGAAATATTAAATAATACACATTTAACATATAATTGTGAGATTAAACTAACATTATAATCGTCCTAATTCAAGATTAACTCCATGATAACTTGAAATAAAATAAGAGCAATTCTTGACATTACAATTGTGATGCATCTCAATAATTAAAAAAAATAATAAAAGTGACAGTTAGATCCATTCAATATTTCATAATAATGCAATATTATAGTTTTTTCTTAGAATAATAATATTATATTCGTTGCGATACATCGAAATTAAGATATAGAGGAGTTTGAGTTAATTATGCCACATGTCTCAAATGAAATTTAGATTTTGACAAAAAAATTCAAAATTTGGTAATTAGGTGACTGCCATTTTTTTAAGTTTTAGTTTTACCATATACTATTTTTTGAAATCTGATCTTAAAAATGTCATATTCACTCAAATAAAAATTAAATTTTTACTCATTTTTCTCTCTCTCCTCGTTTCTCTCTCTTCCTCTCCTCTCATTGCACTTTCATTTCTCTCTCCTAGTTTTCTCCTCCTCCTCCTCCTCTCTCTCTCTCTCTCCCTACTGTTCTGCTCTCACCCGAAACCCTACCTGCTCCCATCAGCCCTCCATCCTCCGCCACCTCTCTCTTCCTCTTTCCCTCCTCTCCATCGTCTTCTCTCATTATTTCTCAGCTACGCTCTCTCGATCTCGGTTCTTCCTTCTCATCTTCTCCGCTCTCTCGATTCTAGCCTCTCATCGTTCGTCTCGACTTCGCTTTCTCCTCTCTCACTTGTCTCCCTTTCCCGTCTGTTTTGCCTCCTCCTCGTCTTTGTCTCTCTCCTTGTAGGTCTGTGATGGAGGCTAACATCATGACTTGAAGGAGTCTCGTCGGTATGTGATGATTTGATGATGGAGGCTAGTGTTGGGACTGTTGTGTTGTGAAGGAGGTGACAACTAGTTGGAACACTAGCTGCCGCCTTTGTTTTGGCTGTGTTAAATTATGAAAGTGCCCCTTAGTTGTAATATTTTTCATAAACGTCCTTTTTTATTTTTTTTTTCACGTATACTTTTGTGAGACTAAATGATTTAATATAGAAAAACACTTTCCAACACATTTTTACATGTTGATTTTGGTTTATTTTTGTTAAGTTTGATTGATTTTGTGCAAGGGTGATTATATTTGGAGACTTTTGTAGACATTTATAGACTTTTGGAGATCAAATTAATTATCATTAAATAAATTAAAATTCCTAAAAATATATACAAATAATTGAACTTAATTAAAAAATTAAAAAATATATTTATTGAATAATTTTTTTATATAACAATTGTGCGAATTAGACACATTTGAAGACTTTTGAAGATCTTTTGAATTAAATAAAACTTTTTATAAAAAAATTAAAAACTCCCTTTTGAAAAAATTTGGAGACTTCTAGAGGCCTTTTGAGAAATTATATGATTTTTTTTACTGAAATTTATTTTTTCTCTACAAAATTAATTTCTTGCGAAAATATCGCGATTTCTCGCGAATGTGAAATTTTTCAAATGAGTTTTATTTTCCTCGTATTTTTCAAAATTGGTATTGTTGGAAAAAAAATTCAAAATTAGTATTTCATTTTGATATAAAAGTGTGATTTTCCCGAAGAGTTTTGATAAAATAATTATGGGAAAACAACATATTTATACTAAAAACCAATATCATTTTTAAAAAATAACATGTAAGTTTGCTATTGAGAACGTCACCTTATGTTTATCACATATCAAAAATGCCATTTTTTTATAAGCCTACGATATATTGCCCTTTTTTGCAATAAATTGACTTTTTTTGCGAGGAATTGACTTTATCGCGAGAAATTGAATTTTTTTCGAAATAATTATTTTTAATCCAGATTGTATTTTTTGGTTCACAATTGTTTACAATAGAGTACACAGTTCATAATTTTGAACAAAGTGTAAATAATTTTTATTTAATTATTATGTTAAAAAAATTAATTTTATCAATTTTTTTTTCACAATAGTTCACATGTTTTTTTTGGTTTACACAATAAATATTTTAAAAGGTTCACAACAGTTCACATAATTCTTATTTTTAAAAAAGTCTAAATGAAATCTTTTAAATATTTTTAAAAAAATTTTAAACGAATTTTGCCCTCAATTTTTTTAGGGTGAATTTTGACCTTCACAATAGTTCACAAAATGGTCTATGTTATATTATATATTATTGTGAACCATTTTAAATAATTTACAACGGTTCACAAATAGAGTACATAGTTCATATTTTTAAATTCTGAATAAATTTTTATTTTTTTGACGTTTACAATAGTTCACAAAGTATGTTACTTTCTAAAATTTGAATTTCATAATAGAGTACAAGTTTTTGACAATAATTCATACAATCCAAAAATTTTAAAAAAGTCTAAATATTTTTTTAAATATTTAACAAAGTTTTCTTTGAAAATATTTTTTAAGAATATTTAAAAATTACAATGGTTCATAACGGTGTAAATAATGTGTTATGAACAAAAAAAATAATTGTTCACAAAATCTAATAAAAAGTATGAAAAAAGGAACTATTGCAGCCAATGACATTTTGGTAAATTTTTTAAAAAATAAAAGAAGCTGAAACCTTTGGTTCCAGCCACATTGTTGCCCCTTCAAATGACTCCAGGGTTGTCGTCATTGTCCATTTGCTCGCGTCCTACCGTCCGCTCACGTCCTACTGTCCGCTCGCGTTCCTCTGTTCGTCGTCCGTTCGCTTCGCATTGCCTCCTCATCGCAGGGGAGACGAATGACCGTCGCCACTCATACAGGAAACCCTAGCCCAACAAAAACTTTCCACCGCCGCCATACACCCACACTACCGCCTCTCTCCATCTGGGAAGCATCCTCCTCGTCGCTCCCTAGCTGCGACGTGTCTTTGACGATCGACGATGAGCAATGAGAAGAGGGATCTACGAAGAGAAGACGAGGATGACAGTCGACAGAGGAGAGAACGCGATTGATGGAGAGGAGCGACATATGAGAGAAAGCGAGGAGCGGTAGAGGAGAGAACGCGAAGAGAGATCGACGGAGAAGAGCAGCGAAGGAGAGAGAGGCAGGGCGGGGAGCGACGAAAGAGAGAGGGGCGTGGGGTAGCTAGGATTTGGTGTGAGAGAGAGAAACTGAGGAGAGAGAAAATAATTAAAAAATAAAATAAAAATAAAAATTTATATAAAAATTAATTTGATATCTTTTAAACTTAATTTAAAAAATGTTGTGTTTTTTAAAAGGAAACATAAAAACTATCACTATTGTACATGGACTGACATTTTTGGAACTGTGGCCCAAAAACAGCCCGCCGACGAATTAGCACAATAATTATTCAAACAATATTCTAGCATAAGCAACATTTCATGAACAAAGGCTTTCATTTGGGCCACTAGCCCAGACAGGAGAGGTTGGGTCAATTTCTAAATTTAAAAAACAAAAATAATTTCTGAAATTGAAAACAAAAAAAAAAGAGAAATTTTGGATAAGGCCTCGCCACAACTGAACATAAACGCACTCCAACAGTAGAACTCACTTCCAGAAGGAGAAGAGATAGAAGAATCAATGGCGACATCTTCACTCACTACAACGTTAATCCCTTCTGTTAAAACCTCAACGTCTCCGTCGTTTCCCACTCGGCCATCTCCAAAGTTGTCTTCTTTTTCATTCTCATTATCTTCTATTGCCTCTAAGTCCCTTAACCCTCATTTGTATTAACAAGTAGGGTTATTGCTGCTCCTGAGGCTTTGGATTCTGAAGAAATTCCGGACCCACCTGTGGAAACTATCGACGAGCCTTAATCTGAAAGCTTTGAGGTTGTCTTTTTCTCTTTCCTCATCTCTTGTAATTGGTTGGTCTGTGTTTGGGTGCCAAAAAAATGCTGGAAATTTGTAAAAGTGTTGGAATTTGATTGAAAGCTTCATTTTTTTTGTTGAATTGGGTTGTTTTTTTCTAGTTACTGATTTGTTTGGTTTGTTTAGGTTGGAGGTTCTGAGACACCCAGCTCTCCTGCTCTCGGCATTGGTGCAGATGGTGATAAGGTGTGTTTTTTTTTGGCTAAATTTTATATTTTGGGACATAGTGTGGATGGAGAACCAGTTTATTTTTAGGACATAGTGTGTATGGCAAACAAGTTTATTTTACTTTGGTGTGTAAGTTCTGGTGTATTATATACTTAAGGAACTGAAATAGGAATCACCTAAGAATTAAGAAAGGTTTCTAAACCTGTTGAATGCTTAACTTAGTGCACTGGCTTGGATGTGTAATGTCACTATTTCCGGTTTTGAATCTTGGTTTTTTCGTGCATAATTTTCTTTAAGGACCAAGATACTAGGAGGTCCCGCTTAGTTCAATAATTTTCTTGCGTTGGTAGCAATTATTCAATGGTAGTTCTCATCCCATCATTAGTGGTGCTTGCACAATAAGGTGTTCTGTTCGACAGAATTCTTGTCAATGAAGAGAAGGTATAGTCTCAACTAGGTGCCTGTCAAGCTTCTTTTGAAGACTGGACAGCAACAATAGGATAGTATATTGTGTTGGAGGAATCCATGGGTCATCTTTTTGACCATCATGTTCTCTATGTAGCTTTGAGCTTTAAAATCTGCTCTTCAGGATGGTGCAATAGAATAAATCATTATTGTTTTTATTTTTTTGTTGACATCATTTTACCGGAATGCTTTTTTGAAGCAGTAAGTATATATTTTCCTTTCATGAAAATGGTGAAGCTGAATTTATGTTCTTTTGTTATGTTTCTTGTAGATGGCACCGGAACAGAAAATTAGAATCAAGTTAAGATCTTACTGGGTTCCCTTGATTGAGGATTCGTGCAAACAAATAATGGATGCAGCGAGGACAACCAATGCAAAGACTATCGGTCCTGTGCCGTTACCTACTAAGAAGCGCATCTACTGTGTCCTCAAGTCCTCCCATGTGCATAAGGATGCAAGATTCCATTTTGAGATACGAACTCACCAAAGGTTAATAGATATCCTCTACCCGACTGCTCAAACAATAGATTCATTGATGCAACTTGACCTGCCTGCCGGGGTTGATGTGGAGGTCAAGCTCTGAAGAAGCAAATGCTGCAGATAGGTAAGTTCAGTGTAAAGTCAGAATTGTTCATAGTCAATTATATAATTATGGTATATGGATTTTCATTAAAGATCATAATACCATTATGAATTTCATCTAGTATGCATTGCTATAATATATTAACTTTGTAAGAACTCAGTAACACTGGTTCTTCACATTGCCATTTGATTCGCTTGTAGTTTAATGGTGTAATCTTTACATTGAAGATTACTGTTCTTGTTCAAAATTACCGGTATTTTTGGTGACATTCAGAAACATCTGATGTATAATCTTTCATAATTCTTACGTTGCAGATTGATAATGGAATATTGAAATATCTTAGAAATGCTTGTTTTATCAAGCTCTGGAATTAGTGATTTTTTACTTCTCTTTTGCATCGCATCAAAATTTAAACTCCTCTTGAATTTCAAACATAAAGCATTTATCAATTAAATAATATAATTCAACTTCCAAACATCTTTATGTCAGGTGCTGAGTTCTTCCAAGAGAAAATGAAGTAACAAAATTTGTTCTTGCATACAAGCTCATGGAAGGTGAATGCTTGGTTGAAGCTGATTGGTAAGTCTGTTATACGAGTTTCGATGTTTTCTATTCTGCGTTTTTTCCCCATTTTTTGTATTCAAGGTTCTCTGAGCAGGAAACAAAATTGTACTATCATCATTAGGTAATCAAATTGAAAATAGGTATATAGCTCTTTCTTGTTGCTGATCTTATATTTTCAGTTGATGGTATTTATTGGAGATTCGTGACCACAGGAATTCATAAATTGCAAGCATTTTCGCTATTCAACATATTGTAACTCTAAAAAATACCCCTTTCTCTTCTTTTTACAATTCAATCTACCAAATTAATCTACTTAACACTAACATCCACCTTCAACTCTTTTTCTTTGCTACAAATCCCGTTATCCAATTGGTAAAACGGTTGAACATGTGAATGTGGAATTGTCTTGATGTGATTATGCTTGCGCTCTTCTGTTCTTTGTTCTCGTGATATGTGGAATAAGGCAAAGTGCTAATTACACAGACTGTCATTTTTTGGACCACATTTTTTAAAAATAACAGTTCATGTTTCAATTCTATCGAAATATCAATTTTTATGTTTGCTTTTTAAAAATGTCACATGTTTGAAACTAGGTTTGAAGAATATCACATTAATTTTTATATAAATTTTAATTTTTTGTTGTTTTTTTTAATTTTTCTCTCTTCAATTTTCTCTCTTTAGTTTCTCTCCTAGTTGCTCTCTTCCACTCTCTCCCCAAAAAAAACCCTAGTCGCTCCTCTTTCGCCTCCATTAACCTCTTCCTTCTCCTCCATTCTCATTCGCTCCTCTCTCTGTTCTTTCTCTCTCTCGTCGGTTCTCTATGTCGTCGTGACCTTGTCTCTATGTTCTCGTTCTCTCTTCTGTTCCCCGCCCTGGATCTTGGCTGCTCTAGCTTTGGATCTCCGTGGCTCGCTTCGGTCTCTAGGGCTCGTTTCTATTTCCTCGATCTCTGACGTTGTCCTCTCTAGCCTTCGAAATCGGGATGTGTTGCCATGAACGAGACAAGTCGGAGAGGCAACGACGGCTAGAGTTTCTCAAACCCTAGCTGCTCGAGGAAGGGGGCGAAAATGCAAACCCTAGCGAGAGATGCAGCAGACCGGATCTAGGAGCGAGGCAGCAAATAGGCAATGTTGTTGGAGATCTGTGACGAAGATGGATGTTGCTGGAGAGAGGCTACGACAGAGCTATTTGAGCCAGGAGAACGGCGACGACAAACAACTAGGGTTTTTTGAAACCCTAGTTGCAACTGAAGACGAATACAAAAAATTGTGCAATCAGTCCTTGAAGTTTTTAGATTTTGTAAAATCAGTCTCTTAACTTTTAAATTTTCAATATTAGTCTATTGTCTTGCAAAATTATTGATAAAATTCTAAACTTGTGGTTATGTTGTGTTTAACAAAAATAAATTTTGTATTGTTCACAATGTACACAATTGTGAACCAAAAAAATAATCCTTGTACACCATTGTGAACCAAAAAAATATTTTGTTTTTTTGTTGACAATGGTTCACGTTGTGCATTTGTGAAGCAAAAAACATCACATTTAAAAATTTATCAAGTGTATCCAATATTGTGAAATTTATTTAGACTTTTTAAAAAATTTTGAAATGTATCAACCATTGTGAACTGTTAAAATGGTTCATAATAATGTATAGTATAATAAACATCATTTTGTGAACCATTGTGAATGTCAAAATCGACCTTAGAAAAAAAATTTGAGGGTAAAATTAGTTTTAAAATTCCTAAAAAAAATTAAAAAATTATTTAAATTGTTTTTAAAAATATAAATTATGTGAATCATTGTGAATTTTTTAAAAATATAAATTATGTAAACAAAAAAAAAAACTACCACATGTGAACTACTATTGTAAACTAAAAAAATTGCTAAATTTATTGAAAGTTTTTAACAAAATAATTAAGAAAAAAATCATTTAGAGTTTTTTAAAAATATGAATTGTGTACCTATTGTGAACTTAAAAATACAATCTGGATTAAAAATATTTTATAGAAAAAAAATCAATTTCTCGTGAAAATACGGTAATTTCTCGCGGGTTTTTAAAAAAATGACATTTTTGACATGTGGTAAACATAAGTAGCATTCTTAATATTTACAAACTTGACATGTTATTTTGAATAAGTCATTTTTTTTGTTATAAAGTTGTAATTGTCCCTAAGGCCAATGCCTGCCCCAGAATTCAAGCCTGAAAATTTGACCCAACAGAAATAAATGGAAAGTTGTTGGTTGCTCAAATTTAATCACAATCAAGCGAATTGATACGCCAAATTTTTGTTAAACTTTTAGTTGGAAGACTTGCGAGCAAAAGTTTTATATACCAACAAGCAATGATGTTTTTCATCAAAAGCGAAAACCGAGATTCTCGTCAGCTTGTTTCTTAATTCCATGTTTGTAATTTGATTCAGGTGGTTCGGTTGCATGTGGTTTATTTTGGTGCAGTCACGGACCTAAAGAGGTCACACCTTCCATGTCTGCAATCTTTAACATCTCAGTTTAAGCCCTTGAATTTTAAAATTTTTCCATATTAGAAAGGTGAACTTAAGACCTTTAATTAAAGGATGATGAACCCTTTAAGTATGTGATGAGGAGTCTCTGTTACTTGTATGACTTGTATATTCGTCTGGAAGAGTAAACTTAATTGGATGTAAGTACATAATATACAAGTTCAAGACTCACCCCTCAGCTATGATATGAGAGTTTGACATAATTATTGTCTTAGACTCATAAAAAAGCATCTAGTAGTTGAAAAAGAGAAAAAAAATCATCAATAAATAATCACTTCAATGGATGGGTTGGCGTAAATCATACCGGCCTACGATTCTGGTGCCACAAAGGCCTTACTATATGCATCCTAAAGTCACTTCAACTTCAAATGACTGCATAACAAAAAAAATGGATCAGATGGATACATACAAGTTCATCAATGGAGTCAAGTCATGTTGCAAGACACTTTCAACGGAGAACTCCATTATGCAACAACACAACTTGCCAACTTGTTACTCTTTGTTGGTTTACTTTTCCACTGCTGCTTCTGCTTCACAATAATAGATGAGGGCTGGTCTGCTTAAAAAACATTATTTCGAGTGTTTGTGTTACATTCAACATTTATTTATGGTATGTTTGACCCACAAAATATGTCATTTTTTCAACTGTTTTACTATTCAAAGCTACCATTTTTAATTTACTTTTATAGTAGTGTTTTGTTTTTTTAATATTAATTTAGTATATTGCATATTCAATAATTAATATATTGTAATTTTGTTCGACAAAAAAAAATCATATTGTAATTCTCAAAATATATATTTCTTTTTTTTTTTATTATACAGTCTATCTAATTTAGCTAAAACGCCGTAACCGGGACAATTCCCACGAGAAATTCTAGCATTACATTATAACCAAAAGAATTTATATATATATATTGCAAACCTCATAAAAAGAGAGACATAAGTCTGAAATTTTTTGAAATCTTGAAATAATTCCTACACTGCTTAATGCTTATCCTATATCTTGAACCCAAAATTTTATAATTTTAAGTGTGAATACTTACCAATTAAATTATTCCAACCAGACAATTAAATTCCTTTTGGTTTACTCTTGTTGGACGAGTGACTTGAACTCAAACGCTTTTAATTTAATTTCTTTATTGAAATTAATTTTTAACTGTTTAGAGTATATGGTTCATGAATGTTCTACTAGGAACAATAAAACAAAGTGCCCAATATGATTAAAACTTGAAACACCAATCCAATTGTGCCTGCAATGTAAATCCTGAAATTTTTAGCATTGACCAATACCCACCTAAAAACATCTCTAATTATGCTCTTTATTATAAATTTTAATATAAATAAAAAATATATTTAATTATATAAAATAAAAAATTATTTTTTAATACAATTTTTTAAAATTTAATAATTATTTTGTTAGTTCTCATAAGGATATTATTTTTTAATTATTTTAACTCGTTTTTATATATTTTTTTATTTATTATGTTTTCCACTAATAAAATTAGATTATCATTAATGTCAATTTCTGATACGATAACACGACTTTGTGAAACGATACGACACTACACGAATTCAATTTTTATAATATTTGTGTCTTGTATAATAATTTATAACATATAAATAATTTGACATAATTACAACATAATAATAAAAATTAATATCTGTAATTATTAATAACTTTTATTTTTGGCGAATAAACACAAGATGAATTTAGGAGTCGCGCATACAAACATTCAACTAAATTGTGGAATTCTATACGGTCAACACATGTCACTAGTGAATACTGATTCAAAATTTTGTACGACTAGCCGTGTCTTATGATCTTCTTTCTATTACTTCTGGAGCCCATTAATGTTGTCCTTCACGCACGTTTGAATTGTCAGTCACTATAATATGTGCATGTATGCATATTTTTCTTGAATTTTTTTATTCAATTTCCTATTAATTAATTTAAAATTCAAAATAATTAAATATATTATACTATAATTGACACATATATCTAAAAAAATTGACCAAATAATTCAATAAATCAATAAAATTAATATTAATAATAATCGTTTTATTTTTTTTCACTACTCTAGTTCCTTGGTCCACATATAAATTTTAAATAACCCTTTTACCATCGACATTCTTCGTTTTTCTACATAAATAAATAAAATCATTAAAAATCATATAAAAAACAAATAAAACAAATAAAAAACAAAAAAACAAAATAAAAAATCAAACACAAAACTAAGCAAAAACAATCCAAACAAAAAACTACGCACAATAAATTAATGTATAAAATGAATTATTATAATCTAATTATTCGGGTTTTGAACGAATAATTTTGTAAAGTTAAAAAAATAGCATATGTCAAATACTAATTCATTAGACATTCTCTAGATTAAAATTTTAAAGAATTCATTTTTCCGAGGAAAGAACTTTGTTTCCCCAATTTAGACCAAGCCAAAGTGTTAGAAAAAGTGGTTCGTCCATGACGGGTGAACCGAATTCAGTCGATCAAGGTATGAACCAGAACGATGGACCGAGATCAATTGACAAACCCAATTGAATAAGGAATTAGATGGGGCTGAAATGGATCCATTAGGCTCATAAGCCCATTTGAGGGCTTATATAAAGAGTTTTCATTCTCATAAGAAACAACACACACACATCAAAGAGAGGAGAGGGAAACCTCTCAACCGGGAGAGAGAGAGAGGTTAAGGTCTCATGACCCCGAGTCTTGCATTGATCCGCATGACATCTAGACTACGAAATAGATGAGCACTCCCGTCAACAATCTGATTGTGGTTTGCTCGAGAGACTAACATAAAATAGATCATGTTCCGCTACTGGCTTTCACTGGAATCGAGGTAGGTAATTCGAACCCGTCTCTCATACTGCTTATTAGTTAAACGGGTCTAGAGTTTCCTTCATTGGTATCAGAGCAGGCATGATTTTTCAAATATGTTTTCAAATTATTGTTACTCTCTGTCTAGGATGTCATTTGTAATTTTATTATATTCGACTTTTCATTTTTACGATCGATTTTGCTTTGAGTCAGTCTTGGGCCGAATCTTGAAAGTTAGATTTTCGAAATTTTGACAAAATATTTGAGATTAGAAACCTTAAAAACGCAACCTGCTAAAATTTCATCTCGAAATTCCATCGAGAAGGTCATCAAAATGATGAAATTTCAATCAAAAAATACTGAGTGAGGCAACACAGATGAATTTGTTCATCTGATCAATAGGATGACGTGGAAAAATTCTATTGGTTACACATGGAGCACTCAGAGATCTACACGTGGCAGAGAAAATGTGGGCGAATATGAAACTGACACATGTCGGTCGAGAACGGAGTGTCGGCAAAATGTTGACCATTCAAAATGCGCTACGTGGCAAACCATGATGAAAACACGTGTCATGGGAAACCAAATGTCGGTGATCAATCACGGTCCAACACATGTTAAGTTCTAACACGTAGCAGCTTGTCGCTTCAACACGTGTCGGATTGCAAAGGTGACACGTGGTAGCAGAGGCATGGCCATGCGTGGCCAAATTCAAATAGAAGTAGAATACCACTCAACATATTTTGGAATGAAATATCTGTGAGATTTGAAAGTTAGAAAATTCCACTACATTCATCACCTTGTTAGTTCAAAGGATGGTGAATTCACTTGACTAATTTATAAGTATTAAGATGCAATGAATTTGTGATTTGCATTTAAGGAGTAATTAATTGGTGTCATACTAACTAACCTCCCAGTCTTTGACCATCGACTGATACTTGTTATAAGTTTATTAATCATGCGAGTACATGCGTTAGACCTATATGATTAGAAGCTTTGTGATATTGGTCATAATTTTGATCAAGGATGAGTCTAAAATTGTTATTCACTTCTTGCCTAGAAGTTATAAGCAAATCGAGTTGCACCTAATCCACGCTTATCCCATACATGAGATTGTGAGGAATTTAACGATGTCTTATTCTATTGGATGAATTCTAATACGAAGGCAAGGAAAAAGGATAAAGAACTTACGTCTTTAAGAAGTGGAAACTAGATAGAATTTTGAGGAAATCTTTGAACATTAACAATGCCAACATTTTGTAAGTAAAATGTTAACTACCAAAGGTGCTTTATATGTGAGATGATGCACTTTTGAGGGTATATTTCTCAAACTCACGCAAGTGAGAAGAGTTACCATCCAATGTTCTCTATTGAATTTTGTCATTAGTAGACGATTAATTCAAATTTTAGGATTCTCACAATGAATTTTTAATGTGATTTCATTGAACTTCAACTAGTTCTAAAAAAGAACAAGTTGAGTATGCAAGGAACAACTCGAAAGTGAGAGTTCAAAATTTTGGCATGTGCGAATGAGCTTTGTACAAGAGCCAAAACCCTTTCTTGTATTAGATTCTATCGTAACCATATTGAAGTTTGCTTCAATCTATGTTCTAACAATAACGGTATTTGTTAAACTGTATTTGAGTGGATGACAAATTTGGCACTAAAAGTGGTTTCTTAGTTAAGGTAAAGAACCTAACTATTGAAAGTCTTAGTTTCTATTCGTTGCTACATCACGTGGTCATGGGGGATTATGTGAAGTTAATGCACGTAATTTAACCACATTGGTAAAATCAAGTATGTTAATTAGCTCAAGTGAGAGTATTAGACAATTGTGTAAGTTCAGATTATCTAATTGCCAGCATTATATAAAAGAAATACTAGAGAGAAAATTATTTCAAAAGGCACTTAAAACTAAAGTACCATTTGCTGTGAATCCATTTTTGATATTTGATTTCAAAAGATTGAGAGGGCAAGGCTAATGCCTACTACTTCATCACTTCTGTATATATGATTGTAGGAGGTATAATCATATTTATTTGATTTTTCACAAGTAAGAATAGTCTAGTTATTTCTTACTTCTTGCAAGACAAGATGAGAATTCTAGAAAATTTTATGGATCGACCAAGGTCGTAAACATCTACAAGATGAGTCCAGAGCTTTTGTGTGGTGAAAGGGAAGTGAACATAAGCTGTTCGTTTCTACATTCTGCAAACAATCTGTATAGCGGAGAGGAGAAACGATACTCTTCTAAATATGGTTAGAACTATGATGGCAAGAGCCACAATGTTTAAATACCATATGCCCTCCAAAATTCGTTACTTATATATCTCATGGGCTGTGGATTGGTCAAGTATGACCTAAACCACTTGGAACCAAAAAATGTATTGTCAATATCCACGATACTTTAGCTGACAAGATCAAGAGGCATACCGTGTTCGACACCCTACTGTGTCAAAATGACACATTTGTTGCGGAATAATAAAAAAATTGGCATAATAACGAGTTATAAGAAGTCACATTCTTAGGGAATAGATTCTTAATTGAGATAAAGTGGAAAAGTTTTCACTTTTTTTAGATTCAGGAACTAAGACCCTTAGGATCACTCCATCTGAATGAGAGATTTCTTGTGGCGGATAAGGAATGAGGAAGAAAGTTGGTTTGTGAAAATCATTAAATTACATCCTTGAGTTTTAAAATCTTAAGAGATCATTTCGAGCGATTGTTATCTCTTTCTCCGAAAGGGATACATTGAAAAAGCCTTAGAGCGATTCAACTTTTATCTCATTTACCTCAAACGTGTGCGACAAATGTTTTTGATCCCGACTTTAGTGGGAGTAAGATTCCTATTTTTCAGTGGGAGTAGAAAATTTGATCCTAGTGGGAGTTCCTATATGGAGCTTGAAACCAGTAGGAGCATTGTGAAAATACAAAGACCTAAAAGGCATAAAGTCTCACGACGATATTTTTCAATGAATGAATCGATCGTGATCCTTTTAGTAACCCCACAAGTCAAGAACGAACCTATGAGTGTGTTAGAAGTTCATTCATCCCATTGTAAGTTATATGGATTAAATCAATGGAAGTACGAATGACATTTGAGATTGAACCATATTTGAGAACTTATTAATCTACCCAAAGGGCTAGCACCCATTAGAGATAAGTGGATACATGAGAGATAGATCGAGTGAGACATCGATAGTCGCTAAAGGGGATTTAGTCGACGAGATTGGAAAAGTCCAATTTGTTGAAAGATTTACCTTCATCGAATAGACTTTGACATTTGGGCTAGTATATACCTTGACCTATATCAATAGATGTAAAGACTCATTTTCTTAATAGAGAATTTGGAGAAGAGACTTATATGGTTTAACCTGATGGTCTCATTGTCCCAGTTAAGACCTTATACAATCTTCGAAAGAATGGTGTACTCATATATGTTGTGATAATACCAAAGTGAACCTTTTCGTTCTGACCTTGTGTAGATACCACACTTGTAGCTAGAAATGGCCTAGCTTACTTGAATAATTTAAAAGATTTGATGAGATCCAACTTTGGGATTGCAAATATGGGTTGACCTTGGAGTCAAACTCTAAGAGATCGTTCGAGTGAATTGTTTTTCCTCTTCAAGTAAGATGGATCAACGAAGTACTTGAACGTTTCAAGATGCAAAAATGCATAGCCAATAGATACCTGCTACTAAGAGCAAGTCTCTTAAGAGGTGCATGTGTTCATGAACTATATGAAAGGAAGAATGTGTAAGGAATGTTTTTCACACAAATATCATGTGAATATGTTTTGTGTAATTAGAGTATATGTTTTGACTACAAGACCATGTTTTATAGTAAATTCCTAGGTGTGTACAATGTCTAGAGTTTGCTAGATAGACAAGTTAGTTAGCAA
>CAODLS012267587.1:0-11572 GCA_948243855.1 Flueggea neowawraea | reverse complement strand
AGTTCTCTTGACAAACATTCAAAGCATTGAATTGTGCACTTTGTTGATGATACAAATTTTCCAAGTGATCTTAGCGAACATTGAAGGCATTGAATTGACCCATCATCATTTCCTCAAAACCGTTCATATAGCCATCAAAATGTTGTTGGAAGTGGGGAGGAACATCTTGAAGAACTTGGGGTGGAAGGGCTTGCATAGGAACTTGTTCTTCATTCACATTGGCCTCTTCTTCAACATTATTGCCTTGTTGGTCATCTTGGTTGTTTCCTTGCCATCGAACAATTTGTCCTTTAGAATCAAAAATCATTTCACCATTAAGTAGCCTTCTAACTAGTAACCAACCTCTTTCAACACTTCTTTTGATTCCCATCATTCTCAAGTTTTTAATATCACAAAATGTGAAAACCACTTCACCTCTTTGACTTCCAATATTAATTCCATATTCTTGAAAAATATTACTTAGAAGCATCCCATATGGCATCCCTTCTCTAGTAGAATTACCATAATAGTGTTCTTGATTTATGGATGATTTCTCAATTTATGGTTCCTTATTTGATTTGTGTTTGTCAAATTTAAAAAAGGTTCTACAAAGGTGTGAGGAAACTAATTTGGTGCTAAATTGGGAAAAGTGTCATTTTTTCGTCAATGAAGGGATTGTATTAGGACATTGCATTTCTTCAAAAGGCATTGAGGTTGATAATGCTATGGTGGAGCTTATTAAAAAATTGCCTCCATCCACTTCGATAAAAGGATTTAGGAGTTTTTGGGGCATGCCGATTTTTACCGTCTCTTTATCAAAGATTTTTCCAAAATCACCAAACCATTGTGCTCCTTACTTGAGAAGGACACACCATTTAACTTTGATGTGGAGTGTGTGCAGGACTTTGACAAGTTAAAGAAATCATTGATTTCTGGTGCTATTTTGATAACATCGGATTGGAGTTTGCCTTTTGAGCTTATGTGTGATGCCAGTGATTTTTCTTTTGACACCGTTTTGGGTCAAAGAAAAGAGGATAGACTGCATGTCATCTATTATGCCAACAAATTACTGAATGATGCCAAAGGCAATTATGCCACCACCAAAAAAGTGTTATTGGCTATTGTGTATGCCTTTGAGAAGTTTAGGCATTACTTGTTAGGATCTAAAGTGATTGTCTACACTGGTCATGCGACCCTTAAGTATTTAAGGACCAAGAAGGATGTCAAACCTAGATTGATTTGGTGGATTCTCTTGTTGCAAGATTTGACTTGGAAATTAGAGACAAGAAAATATGCGAGAATGTGGTTGCGGATCACTTGTCGAGGATTGAGCCACTTAGTCAAGAAGATGAGCCTATTTGTGAGCGATTTTCAGATGAACAAACTCTTGGAAGTGAACATCATTCCTTCTCCATAGTATGCCAATTTTCCAAGTTACTTGGCATCGGGTATTGTTCCTACAGGTTTGTCTTTTCATCAAAAGCACAAGTTTTTGGTAGATGTTAAACATTATATTTGGGAGGATCCATTGTTGTTCAAGTATTGTGAAGATGGAGTTGTGAGGTGATGTATCCCGGATCATAAAATGGTCCTCATTCTTACACATTGTCATTCTTTACCTTGTTGATGGCATCATGGGCCCGACAAGATGGCGGATATGGTACTTCAATGTGGTTTCTTTTATCCTTCATTATTTAAATATGCTAGAACCTTTGTTATGACTTGTGACAAGTGCCAAAAAATTGAAAATATTGGCAAGAGATATGAGATGCCTTCAGAAGGGATTTTAGAAGTCGAGTTATTCGATGTTTGGGGATTGGACTTTATGGGACCATTCCCACCTTCTTATGGGAATTCATATATCTTGGTGGCGGTGGACTACGTATCCAAATGGGTTGAGGCAGTTGCTTTTCCAAATACGGCCAATGTGGTTGTGAAGTTTGTGAAGAAGCACATATTTATAAGGTTTGGAGTTTCAAGGGATATTATTAGTGATAATGGTGTACATTTCAACAATAATCTATTCTCATCTCTTTTGGCTAAATATGGGTGCAAGCACAAGAAGTCAACCACTTATCACCCTCAAACAAGTGTTCAAGTGGAGATTTTTAATCGGGAACTTAAGCAAATCCTTAAGAACACAGTTAATGCTTCAATGAGGGATTGGTCTTTGAAATTGGATGATGTCCTTTGGGCGTATAGAACCGCTTTCAAGACACCATTGGGAATGTCACCCTTTCGACTTGTTTATGGGAAGGTGTGCCACTTATTGATAGAGCTTGAGAATAATAAATTTTGGGCTATGAAGACATTGAATTTTGACTTGCAAAAAGCTAGGGAAAAGAGGCGTTTGCAATTGAATGAGCTCTAGAAAATTAGGCGAGAGTCCTATGAGAATGCCTGAATTTACAAGGAAAGGACCAAAGCTTGGCATAACAAGCACATTCTAAGAAGGGAATTTCTTAAAAGACAAAAGGTTCTTCTCTTCAACTCAAGGTTGAAACTGTTTCCCTTGAAACTCAAATCAAGATGGTTCGGTCATTTCATCGTCACCAAAGTCCATCCTCATGGTGCAATTGAAATTCAAGGCAATGATGGCTTACCTTTTATTGTGAATGGTCAACACTTTAAGCACTACATAGAGGGCGATCAAGTCCACACCATTCACAAGCTCAAATTTCAACATTGAAAAAACGCCTTTCAATTTGAAATGGCGTTAAACTAACCACCATCTGAAAACACGTTAAACTATCAAGTATGTTTTTTTTACTTTTTGTTGCGGTTTTTAATTTTGGTTAGCTTTGTTTGTTGTTTAGCCTTTGCTCCTCATTTCATCACTTGTTTTGCTTTGTTTGGACTTTCCTCTACACTTTGATTATTCTATGTGGTTTGTGCATTGAGGCCAATGCTTAATTGAAGTGTAGGAGAGGGGTTAAATTGATTAAATTAAGTGATGGAATGTGCTAGATGTCCATGAAATTTGTTATAATTCGTGATGCATTGTATTGTGTTAGTGAATATGACGTAGTTTGAAGAATTTTTAATTGTGACAATCAGAAAATTGTCACATCCGTGACACCCAAAATGTCACAAGTCACAGCCGTGACACTCTAGCAACATTCGTATTTGGCACGAAAAATGTGCTACGATCATGGCATGCCTCACCAAACCTGTGGCACGTCTTTCTTTGGTCAAAATTGCAGATTTTCATTGAATTTCATGTCATATTCGTCTTGTTTTCTTGTCACATGCATTGGTTATATTACGACATCATATGGCATGCTTAATAATGTCCAAAAGAGAATATATGTAGCTTTTAAATGATCAATTATGCAAAAATCTGAATTTACAAGAATCTTGTCATAAAATTACCAAGAATCTTGTCATAAATTCACCAAGAATCTTGTCATATTTTTACAAGAATCTTTTCATAATCTTTTTGACCAAATGGATAAATATAATCAAAGCATGCATTCACTCCACCACACACAAATTTTTTAATACTCTTTCTCTCTCTCTCTCTCTCTCCTTTATATTTTTCTCTCTTTCATATCCATTATTGTATTTTCTTGGCTGCTCACTTTTGTTCCATCACACTCTTCCAAATATTGGCATCATAGAGTGTTTTATTTGCCATTTCCCACCTCTTATCTTGCTAACCCGTTGTGTGGAAGCTTGTTCTTTGCATTATCAACATTTGAAGGAATGAAAAAAAAACTAAAAGGCAACCAAAGAACACCCTTACTTCATCTTCCCAACAAGGAGAGAGTGCATCATTGCATTAAGTCAGCTCTCCTCCTTAAGAACCCATCACATATTCAAAGAGGAAAAGTGTCAAACCAATGGAACCTTGCCTCAAGAGAAAATTCGTTGAAGGCTCTTCTTCTCAATAATAAAAGACTTCTCATTCATTCTTGGAGTTCGGGGAGGGTGAGGAGTTGGCAAGGGAAAAGTATAATAATCTCTGTAAGCTTGTTATTACTCCGGAAAAATTCATGTTGGAGGTAGATTTGGTGACGTTGAATGTGTTTGGGCCCATGCAGACAAAGTTAGTTTAAGGTGGATGTCACGACCCGTTTTCGGACTATGATCGGCGTACGAGGCAAACCGTCTGAGGAAGGCCGACCCATCTCGCACAGGCCTTGAAGAACATAACTAATTTATTACAAACCATTTAAAACTATTTCAAGATTTAATAAATAAATAGAAATCAAAACATCTTTAAAACATAAGTTTTCATAGTAATAATATTTTTAAATAATAGAATCATAATAATTGTCAAAATAAAATACAAAACCAGACACTCACACGTATCCCGGTGTGGAGTAATTATCAAAATAGATAATTGGGCCCAGACAAAAGGGAAGTGACTGCAACTTTAGAACACATCATCAAGTGCTGAATGTTGAAGGTTTACAACCAACAAAATCACCTAAAAGGAAGTTAAAAGTAAACAAGAAAAAAAAGGGGTGAGAACCCAGTGAGGAAATGACACTCCAGAGCGGCTCCAAACCTCACATAAATTGTTCTGAAAACATTTTCAAAAAATACCACATGCAGATATAAATGTATATACATCTACACGCTAAGTATAGAATACTAGTTTTGAAATTCGTTTCAAAATTGTTCATAAGCAAAGCATACAACAGACAGACAGACAAACATACATAATAAATATATAATTTATATATCATATATTAGAAACTTATACAGAACTAGAAACAGACAAACATACTACGTATGATCATACCAAAACTATTTTGTCCAGACTGAACAGAATCGATGTACTTCTATCCTTTTAACCTATTACTAAACCAAACAAATCTGGTGATCACTAATCATATTCCCATATTATATTGAAATTACACTGACAAGATCAGTTCAAAAATAGAGTAGCAACCTTAAGAGCCTAAATAGTACTCGACTCAAAAGGGCTAACAGATGACAACCTTAGGAGCTCAAAATAATATTCCGTCCACCCTGAGGGTCTCAAAACTATAACAGACATGAACTGATCAAGTACACCTGCGAGCATTGTAGTCCACGCGTTCCAGCAAGATATACCCCATCAGGCTATAGTACAATATACTAGGGAAAAAGGAGCAATGACATAGACTTGCCAAGTCTATCAATTTCAACCATAAGTCGTATCACATCAGAATAATCAAACAAAGTACTAATCTAAGGAGAAACAGAGATAATGGTAGATGTGGGCTCTGCCACTAATCAAAAGTTTTCATGCATTGCACTACATACTGTTACAACATACCGTGGTAATTGTATCTTCACATTAGCATACCAAAGGCCACGTTCTACCCCCGTAGCATGGGTGCCACAAATCAAAGTAATTAATAACTAGTAATTGCATAAATTAGCAATGCAGAAGCAGACGAGTAATAGTGGATACGCCACTAGTTTAACACACAGTAATCCAGCACATAGATCAAATGACTGATTCTTATTGCCCTAATAAGAAACATAGGCATTCTAATGACAGACAGACAACTAGACAAAAATTCCTAACAGACAAATGATCGCAGAATCTACCTTATTCTTTAACAAACGATTTTTTTAACATAAATAGAATAAGATAAATAACAATTTATTCAAAGATTAAATATACAAAAGCAGGCAAACATACGAGGTAAACAAATAGTCACTGAACATATTTTTTACCTACCAAACAGAAATATAATCATATAATAAAATAAGAACTAATTAACCAATTCCAAAAATTTATTATACAGAAACAAACAAGCAGACAACAGACAAATATTTGTAGAATTATGCATATTTTTAGCAGATCATTTATTACCAAAAATATATTAAATAATTTTAGATACAAAAAATTCTTATATCAGAATAGCATATTTATTGCATAAACATAATAATCTTTAGAGCATATTATTTATAACAGAGTTTTCATGTAAGTCAGATTTTAGGATTTTTGATCCTTTATTTATTCCAAATTACATGTGAAAGTCCAGACACAGCAAAACCAATATAGATTTAGAAGACACAACCATGTGTCTGAAGCTGCTATTCCACTCACTTGGACATCGTGCCAAATAATCAAAAATCGCGAACCACCAGTGGATGATTGGGCGCCTCGAAAATCAGAAGGAACTGAAAGCAGACAACGAAACTGAAAACATACAAATTATATTATGGTTGAATATGGAACGGTACGGTATTGTGGCATTACAGAATATGCATGACATACAAGTATGAACCCTGAACCTCCGAAGACGTTGAAAATCTTGTTTCTATCGAGCATCTAACCTCTTCTTCGATAATCTAACGTTTCGTAAAATATCATTTCTAATCCCTCAATTTACGAGTATTTGGGTTCTCTAGATCTACACAATATTAAAATTATATATATTAATATTAAATATATTATTCGTAAAATTATGGACTAGTCCCTTAAATATAAATTCTTAGTTTTATTTCAACTTAACAGTCTATGCTCTTTTTAGTATTTCTGAGAGTTATAGACTTCAAATGAATGTTATCTAAATTTTCAAAGACATTAGACATCTTGAGATTTATGTCCATATAAATCATGAATCTTATTTCAATTGGTATAATATAGGGTGAATTTTCAAATTCATACAAACCACTGCCTTGTTTCAGTTAGAGGACAGATTAAACATCTCCTAATAACTTGACCATATTTCATTCATTTCAGCACCAAATTGATCTTTGTAAATTTATTTAGAAACTAGAAATATACATTTTTCTAATGATAAAAGTCATGTTTTCCAATTTCACCTACACAAGGTGTAGTAAATTTATCAATTCGGACCACAAACTGAAACAGGGTAGACAAACTTTACTTAGTCTTTTTTTCATAACTTCGTTTACAGAAATCCAAATAAGTCAATGTTTGTTGTTTTGGAAACTAGATTTACATACCCCTGTTGCAAAAAATATCAAAGTCTAATTCAATCTACATCAGCCTCAGTAGAATTTATAACAGAACCTAAACTCAAATGTTGTTATATAGAACTACTAGTTTGACAAGTCTTAGATATACAAGTATAACTCCCTACACATTTAGATTTAAACAGCGAAATTTTACAGGAAGCTATAATACATGCTTAGCTACAACTTTTATCCTTTATACGTTTCCAAATTAAGTCTTTAAGGTTTTCAAAATAAGCTTCCAAAGAGGCTGTTATTATTAATAAATCTGTAAATAAGCAGACAAACCTTCCCTTAGTTTTTGATCACTAATTATTCAATTCAATTCCAAATTAAGAACCGTTTATCGTTTCAAAAACTAGACTCATTTGTGATTGTTTCTGTAAATTTTCAGATTCTAATTCAATCTATAAAGAATCCATTAGCTTATAAAATGCAAGTCTGAATTATGATTCTACCTATATACTTCTATGCTTAACTTATTGTGTCCTTGTTTTTAATTCAATTAACGAACCACCAATCAGATTTTTAAAATCCATATATAGAGATCCCAAACCCCTATTAGCATATGTAAATTAGAACTGAATTGGACAACTAATTAAAGTAGTAATTAAAGGGCTGTTGTTGTTATTTACCTTGTTTCTTCACCTAAGTAGATAGGTTCTGTATTCTTCTTTTTTTTTTTTTTAACAAAGATGTTGTTTTCAGAGGCTAATACATATATACAATAAGAGGAAGTGTTTTATATACCTCGGTGGCTCATGATTACAACCGCCCAAAATTTGGTTAGTGTTTATCCATACCTTTTCTGTTTTCTCTCTATTAGTCCTTGGCCAACTCCGATTTATTTTTATTTTTTTTCCAATTCCAATCCTTTCTATTATTCCTAATCCAAATTGACACCTTTTGAGAATACGTTTTTGACTCTAATCATAAATTTAGTACTATAATTTTAATCGGCATTTGTCTAAAAATTAATGTCTAACTAATTCCTTGAATATTCATCTTTGCATCTTAAATTTTAACTATAAATAATGGACCCTATATCACGGAAATACATATGAAATGCATGTAGAATATGTACATATGTAATGTATAGGTGTTTAAGTTCAATTAAAATCAGTCGATTTTTTCCTTTGTTTAATGTCATAGAAAACATTTATGAGGAGTTAACACTTGAGGTGTTGTGCACATTTAGTGTTGAATGGAGCAATAGACATGGTGGCAATGTGCGGTTTTGTCTTGCTAGGGTGGAGAGAATTTTATCCTTTGACGAGTTTGACTTGGCAACGAGATGTTATGATGGTACAATTGAGGAAGGACCCAAAATTGATCCCTATGCATTTAAATGGAACAAGAATGAGAGGAATGAATTTTGGGGTGAGTTTTGTCATCATCAAAACTTGGAGTTCAAACGAAGAATTTCAAAAGTTTCGAAGATATACAATGGTTTTTGATAGGATGGTGCACAAATGGTTGACAAAGTCCATCATTGGTCTTGGAGAGGGAGATAGTGTAGTTAATGATGTGGAATTGTTGTGTCTCTACGGCATCAAAAAATGCCAAAATATCAATTTAGGGAAGCTAATGGCAATGCACTTCCAAACTATGGCAACCAAAGAGAAGAGGCAATTTTTTGGAGGAGCATATGTGACAAAAATGGCAAGGTATTTCAGAGTGAATCTTAGAGGCTGGAAGGGTGGTACAAAGATGAGAGTCATTGACATGAAAACATGGAGAAGTATGCATTTGATATGGGAAGGTCCTATGGGAGATATTGGCATCAAGTATTCAAAAGGACCCAGAACATCCCTTCCAAAGCCAAAGGAGCATGTACACTCTTCTCATCAAACCCAAGAACAAATTCCAGTTGCCTCGCAAGGCAGTCCTAGTTCTTCCAACCCCATTCTTTCCCTGGAGGCTATCATGCACAATATGTATAAGAGGAGGAAAAAACATGTAAAGTAAGATACTTTGAGAATGGGCTCACCAATACAAATGTTTGCAAGGGGAAGTAGTGACCTCCAAAATGATGGCTCATTGCTTCAAGCCACCACCCGAGATGCACATGCCATCGGAGCCATCTAGAGAACAATTCTTTGAAGGTTTTCATAACCCCAACATGATGACAACAATGAATTTGAAGAGGATGAGTGAGGACTTGGTCTTCTTGAGTTAGAAAAGTGGTTTCTTTGCTTTGCATGAACATGTAGTGTAAGGCATTTTGCATTTACAATAAGTGTAGTGTAATTTTGGTTATAATCACGTTTATTTATTGCAATGCATGTCATGGAAAAATTGATAGGTGTGTCTATATGTCTTTATTGTCCATTATGTTATTTGCTCTCATTTTTATGTCCTAGGTCCAACATCCACGTCCGGAATGACATTAGACTACTCTCCGTCCTCAATGATGTTAAACATTGTCAATCAACACCAAGGAAGCAATCACCAAAGGAGATTATAGAAGTATCTTTAAACCCTTCCTTTTTTAACTTTTATGCTTGATATTCATTATTTGGCATTGTCCCCTTGTTTTTATGCTGGTGTAGATTGATCCGGATTTACTTTTGTGAACAATGGGAAAAATGTTCAAAATAAGTGTGGGGAAGGGTTTTATTCATTGTTTGATGCTTAATTGTTTATAAAGTGTTTGTTTGTGTGTGATTTTGCCTCAAAATGCTTGAAATTTTTGCTTGAATTGGGTTTCAAATTTTTTTAGAATGCATCAAATTTGAATTGAATTGGTTGGAGGATTTTTATAGAGTGTTAGTATGCTTTTAAAATACTTAATTGAGGAATAATTGTTATTTGTTAAGTCTTGAACCTCAAAGTGGCATTTTTAGGTTGCAAAGTTGAGAGTTTGTGTATCAAACATCTTTAGTCCATTAGTGGGGGCATAAAAAAAAGGTCTACAAGTTTGTTGCTAAATCAATTTTAAGCAAATATGCTTAATTGATTGAATTTTGGTTGAAAACATTTTGAGTAGACTTGGCTTTTCATTGAATGAAAGGTGCTAATTTTTGAATGTTTGAAAAAATAGAAGCAAACTTCTCTTTTTGATGGTGAACCTAAACAAGGATAAGCATATGTGGTCCCAACTCCGTAATGAGAAACAATAAGTATCCTCGGAGGTCAATAATAAGTGGAAACACAAGGACTCTTAATTCGCTGACTTGTTTATAGCAATGAAAGAAGCGGTCAAAAAGAAAGTAATGAAAGCAAAATATGAAAGAAAAAACTTATGAATAAAAAGTAAATGAATGAGGCCAAGTTTACTCTAAAAACAAAGGAAATTGTGTTTGAACTTATCAATAGGAGAAAAACGCCTTAGAGATGCTGATGGACTAGGAAATTTGATGAATAAACCCTTGATATTGCAACTTCTTAACGCCAAGGTTTAGTTTTTCTAAATGATGAATAACATTGTATTCCTCTCACAAGGCAGTGAATACTGGAGTTCTTGTAATGCACGTAGACTTGCTATCAAGACATACTGAAATCAATTGGACTAAAGCACAACGTGTGCAGATGATGTACAATACACGCTGTGGAAGGTGACGTCAATTAAAACAGAATTCTTCATTATACCACAACGGCTACTTTGAGGCTCCAACGGCTATATTCTTTCAAGTGGCTATAAATAGACGTCTCAGAGTTGAAAGAAGATAAGAGAGTCATTTGATATACTTTGTTATTATTGTTTCTCTCTTCTCTACCTTTCTAACCCATTTGAGCTATTTACTTGCTATCATATTGTTAGGTTTGTGTGATCTTTAATCAGTCACATCTTTAGGTTGATTTTGTATCAAACAAGGTTGTTTGCTTAGGATAGATAGGTTTCCTTGTTGTGCCTTAGAAAACAAGAGTGGTTGCTAGTGAACCTTAGAAAACTAGAGTATCGGTTTGCTAGTTGAGCTCACAAAAATTAGTGGTTCGGTTTTCTAGTTAAGCCCACAAAAAACTAAAGGTTTGTTTGCTTGTTTTATCCAAAAAACAAGTGGTAACAATTTTCTAGTTGAGCCCGCAAAAACTAGGGTAACGATTTTCTTATTGAGCCCGCAAAAACAAGGTGTAACGGTTTGCTTGTTGAGCCCGCAAAAACAAGTATTGTAAATAGTTTCTCTCCACCCGAAATTGAGGAGATAGTGTATTGAAATTCCCTAGTGGATCTAGAGGAGTGGACGTAGGTTAAGGAGGACCGAACCACTATAAATATTGGACTTTGATTTCTCTCTCCCTTTCTCTATTTATTTTACATTTGATTTATATTATTGAGAGTGTAAATTGGTGTTTTTAGAGCTTCCACATTTAACTTTGATTTTTATTTGAAAAGAACTTTGTTATTTGTTTAGTTGCAAAAGATTTTAAACAAAGTTTCAAACTTGCCAAATATCCAATTCACCCCCCATTTGGATTGTCATTCCATTCTGTTTGGGACCAAATATTTCACTTACACTTTCTTCTTGGCTCTATTTAACTAAATAAAAGGAATTCATGATGGAAAATATTTGCAGTTTACCTACTCTTTCTTGAAGCCTAACCGCCCAAAAGAGAACTAGTCAGTCACTAGAACACCGAAGCTTAAATCCCCATCTTCCACCTTACCTTTGAGACATTATAATGCTAAAATATTTTTTATTTATCATGCGGTACACATTCCTGA
>CAODLS012267558.1:0-13829 GCA_948243855.1 Flueggea neowawraea | reverse complement strand
ATAAGAAGTGTCCTTGATCCAAGACTAGAAGAAAATGTGGATATTAATTCGGTTTGGAAATTTATGGAAATAGCAATGTCATGTGTACCATCAATTTCCATTCAACGCCCGACGATGAGCCATGTAGTCATAGAACTGAAGGATTGTTTGCAAGCAGAAATTGATCGAGAACGGAATGGCGGATCGGAGGTCTCAGTATCAGGGAATACATTCGAAATGATAGCAGTTGGCCCTGAAACTGAAATGGGTCCTGAAGCAAGATAGGATATAATAGTTTTCCTGGCATATTTGTTCATGAGTCAAGTCTGTATATGTTAGTATATTTATATCATCTGTTAAAAGTCCCTATTCATTTGTATGCAGCTTGATGATAAAGAATTGCAGCCAATTTAAGAAAGTAAATAGAGAAAAAAAATTATATCACTTGATCCAAGTTTGAGACTTGGGTGTGTATATGTATTGCATGGTGTACAGTGCTTTGTTTTATATCATTGAATTGAAAAGCAAGTGGAGGTCGATTGTTAGGCTTTCCTTGGTTGATAAGAAAATTTCGAGTTTGACTCAAGCTTTATATTTATTTTTAAACTTATCTTGATTTAAATTCAACAAATTCGAGCATGTATATTCATGAGCTTGAGTTTAAACTATCTTAAGTTTGGCTTATCAATATATTGAGTTTTTAAATTTGTTTAAAACTTGACCTGTTTATGTAGCTGAACACGAGCTAAATGTCAAACTACTTGCAAGCGATTCAGTCATTTGCACCCCAGACCAAGCAAGAGGCTTTTTTTTCCCTATTTTCCAGAATGTGAGATTTCTTTTCATGACTTATTTGGGGTGTGACTTCCGTTGTTGTCCGCTTAGCCCAAGCAAGAAGTTAGGTTATTTTTGACAACAAATACCGCGTTTCTCTAGTACTAAAACTGCTAAAAAGTCTGGAGCAAAGATATTTCTTCGAACTTGCAAATTTATTTCATAATCCAACAAATAACAGTCTCAGCCACTAAGGGAGAAAGTCATTCGCGTTCATTCATTACATATGTCTTGTTCCACTCCAAATACGCACTAAGATAATGCGTTATTGACTAATTAGCTCGTCTTTTTCACGTCACAGAGTGATGGCCATTAACTTGGCAACTCATTTTTAGCTTCCTTTCCAACAAGATAGCAAAGAGAAAAAAAAATAGGTATTTGTCCATACGTACATATATAGTCAATCCACTAGCACGACTTGTTATTTTCATTAACAAACAAGACTGAATGGCAGCAGTTATCGCCGTTGTTATGGAAATCAATATCATGTAAGTTTTCCTACTTGAAATTCCAAACTCGTGAAAATCTGGGTTTAAAAGTTGCTAAAATGTCCAATGTAGAATCATTATTATATACTAACATTGTGGAAATCCCAGATCAAAGTGTGATTTACTCGGAGATAAGTCTTTGGGGCATTTATTATCTGGACCGTGACAAATGCGCAGCTAGTGGAATGATCATTTTTCTCTTACCACTGTAGAACTAGTTTATAGTTTATAACTTGTATATAAAGCACTACTTTCATGTTACGAAGGCACTGCAATTTTCAGTTTATCGTTTTGTAAAACATGGATGGTCGTTGGGAGTTGTTCATAATAGTACTGTGGTTCGTCTTCGCTTCTTTGTCTGCTGCGAAGATTCACATTGATGAAAGAAGAAACCTGGCTACCCAAAATCCAGGTACATATTACCAAACTCAAGCCAAATTCATTCTGCTTGCAACTAAAAGTGGATTTCGTCATTTTTGTGATTCTGCTTTATTAATTGAGAAATGCTGGTGAAACTCTCAGTGGCATCCTGATTAGACTATCAAACATGTACCGACCCATCGATCCTCCTATTTGTCATGATTCCAGCACTTTACTCTATCAAACAGTTGGTATAACTAGTTTTTCTTTAATTATTTTGTGACAAATGTTTTATGACACGCTACTAGTTATGCCCGTAGCTAAAAGTTTACTAAATTTATGACTGAAAAAGTCGATCTATATGATGCGTGTATTTTTTTTTACAAGTCATTTTATTTCCTACCACTTAAGATTCAGCTCTTCATCCATTACTAGATCATATATGTAATGATTCAAATTGCCTTGATCATATATACCTGCACTACCAATAGTGTTGTGGATCATATCTTTGACAATCACACGCTAAATCTATTTATTGAGGCGCTTTTTTTAATGACAAAATAATTTTTAACAATTTTTTTATCTGGTAATAAAAAAGAACTAAATTTATGTTTAGTTTATGAGAAAATAATTATAGAAAATAGAGTTAAAAAGAATATTTTAAAAATATTTTTTTTTTAAATTGGAAACAGAGTTTTGTGTTGAAGATGATTTTATTATAATAATTATATATTTAAAATTTTAAAATTAAAAATAGAATTTTGGATTGGAGTGTTTTCCAATGAAAAGCGAAGTCTTTTTTTTTTTCTTTTTTCGCCGAAGAATGAAACGCCAAATCAAAGGACATTGACTTGTCAACTCCTTTTTTTTTAAAAAAAAAAAGTCTACCATTCTACCCGCAAATAGAAAATATGTCGTCCGCACAAAAGTGAGCCGAACAGTAAGTCAAGTCATTTTCAAGAACATAATAATCAATTACTCACACGTTTATTAATTGTTTAACATTATACGGAGCTAAATATTTTTTTCATTTGACCTCTTTTTTAACATTCAAAATTTGTAGTTTATCATTTTAAGAATATAAAAGTCAAATTAATGAAAATTTATACGTCTGGAGTGCTTCTTTAATCAAAACGGAAGGTGTAGTGACCTTGTTTGTGAAAGATTGCAGTATTTAGCCAAACCATGAGATTACTTGCATATAAAGCGTTACTGCTTGGTTTTATATGATGATGCAAAATATGATTTAATATAATTAATTTTATCTTATAAATTCAAGCTTATAGATCAAAGAAATTAAAGCAGCTTGCTATATCTTGAAGATTAAAGTTTTTTTAAGAGAAATTTTTTAAGGCTATTTTAGAGAATTAAATTAAGATTATGATGGAAAATATCAGAATATCATCTCAAGCATATATGTTAATTGTATTCACCATATCAAGAATGTGTCTTAAGAAATCAACTCTCGACAGAAATTTGGTTTTGACTTCCAGAATATGCCATATTCTCTAGTATTTCATAATTGCTTAATTTAAGGGTTATGTTTTCGAATTATTTCCTTCATAGCATGGTTTTTACACTCATAATTAAGTTGATTTTGTCTGTACATGCATCTTTTCTTTAGTACTTCTTTCGTGAATTTGAAATTGGATTTTTGGTACTTATCATACAGATAATGATTTGAGAAAATCAAGAGATTTGTATTTCCTATTTTTCTATGATTTTCACAGTTGCCATTAGCCATACAAAACATCTTTACGTAAATTGCTCCTTGACTTTTACATTATTATGGATTGGAATATTTCCTGACATAATTGGCAGTGCATTTTTACATAATTTTCAATGCGAACATGATCAATGAGTTGCTTGCATAGACTAGCATAAATAGGTGGCCGTGCAATCGGATGAAACACACACCACACACTTGAGCACGTCGTTTTCTTCACTCATTCTTAATCATCTTAATCTCATTCAAAGGACACCATTGTCTTAATTTTTATCAAGAATTGTCATAAGTTGTTGTTCCTTTGATATTCAAAAGAGAGATTAACAAGTTAAGGGTAAAGAGAACAAACAAAAGGCTTCAGTTCTTCCAACAAAAGACGGCCTTACCAACCTCAAAAGGAAATCCCCCTCTAACCATAATAAACTTCCAAATGTGCTTCACCTACTGACCAAAAATCAACTCAATCGGACCATGGAAACCCTTCCAAAAGAAGAGAACAATCAGACCCGTCATTACTGAAATCAAACTCAGACAGCTTCTATTCTCGACCTAATAACTCACGTACCAACCATCAAAATCCAAACTCCACCGTTCACTTTCAAGAACACATAGGGATGAAAAAGCCCTCCAAAAATCACGACGATCAGACCACAAAAAAACTTTCAAAACTGAAAAAGGCTAGACGAGTTGGACACTTAAAGTAGAAAATTCTCTCAAGTATTTTCTTTTGGTGGCTACACAAAATCAGACACACATACTCTCTGTTGTGGTTGCTGAAACAAAACCATAAACCCTAATGGTTTTATCACAAAATGGGCTTTTTAAATCTGGGCTCCACATAATAAGGGACCCAAAAACCCAACAAAATTTTGAAACAGGGTTGAACCCATTAGCAATCCATTAGGCCAAGCTGAGTCAATTGGGGTGAATTTCATTTCTAAACTAAGTCAACTTAATTGAGTTAGTTTTAGATATGGGTTGGTCAATTTTACTAAAAAAGGGTCCTGAGATGGATGAATTTTTCCATAATACAAGTTCAGAGCATCTGCATAATGCTTACAAGCCGCCAATTAGTCCAAAAAGATGTCTTATAGATAGCCATGTTTTGTTCTGTGTATCAACAATGTTACATGTCAATTGGGCAATTGTTGTTATGTACGTAATTAGTTAGTTGGTTGAGCTACTGAGTTAGTGTTAGTGTTAGTGAGCTGAGTTAGTATTAACGAGTCATATGATTCCCGTAAATAGATGTAAATAGTGATTAGAAAGATTAGAGCATCCCAACAGCCTCTCTAATTTTACTCCCCAGAATAATATAATCTAATCCTGGATAGTAATGAGAATATTCAATCCTTGATCCAAAAGCATTTAGCTATCATAATTAAAGTCCTAACTGAAACCTTGAACCCCAACACCTTTCTCATATTGAATTTGCCTTTTAAAAATCTTAATTTTCATCCTCTTGCATTTAGTTTTTATTTTAATCAACTAAAAATTTCCAAAAACAAATCATGTGGTGTCTTACTTTCATTTTCTTTTTCTTTTTTTTTATCACAATTAAATCATTATCTCCGAGAAAATGATATCCAAGGATTAATAAGTGTTAAACTACATCAGCTCTTGTGCACTTGCAAGAAGGCGATCAAGTTTTTGGCGTACTTACAGGGGATCGGTACTTTTAATTGTGATCTTTTATTTATTGTCATTTGTTTTCTTATTTGTGTGTTTTGATTTCAGGTATATGAATTTGAGGCGTACTCAAAACTTGGAGAATATCGAAATTATTTCCTTGATACCTGAAACTGAAAGATTGTGTCATGCTAATCGTGTCACTCGAAGGAGAGAAAGAATGGCTAAGATTCCAAGGCATAGGGTGGAACATGAGAATGAGGAAGGAATGTGGCATTTACCTGGAGTTGGAAATGAACAACAAAAGCCAATCCGGATGAATATGAATGAAATTCAAAGACCAGTAATTGGTACATCACCCTATTGCATCCGTTTGAGTTCGGCGGCCAGAAATTATGAGTTGAAAAATATTCATTTCAACATGTTGCCCTCTTTCAATGGACTACCGGGGAAGAATCCACTCACATTCTTAAGGGAGTTTTATACTACCATTCAAACCTTTCCTCTCTATGATTTGACCGAGAATGAGTTAAGGATGAGGTATTTTTCTTATACCTTAAAGGATAGGGCAAAGACTTGGCTAATCAACTTGCCGAAAGGATCCTTGAGAACATGGGATGAGGTGTATAAAAAATTTATGATAAAAAACTATTCTCCTCAAAAGATTGTCGAGCTTAGGAACAAAATATGTTCATTATCACAAATAGAACGAGAACCATTTCATGAGGTGTGGGAAAGATTCAAAATGTTGTTGAGTTAATGTCCACATCACCAATTTTATTTGACACTACTCGCTTAGTTCTTTTATGATGGGCTTACAATGCACGGTCAAACGCTTGTGGATACAGCTGCGGGTGGTTACTTTGGACACAAAACCGCTGAGGAGGTCTATGATATTTATGAAATGTTGGCTACAAACCCTCAATAAAAGGCGGTTAGGGGAGAAGAGTTGGTGTACATGAGGTAAGCATGCCTAATTTTGCCGACTTAGTGTCTAAAGTGGATGATCTTGCAAGGAAGATGAATATACTATTGAGTGCTAATGCTATGGTGAAAGAACAATATAGTTTTTGTAGAGTGATGGGCATAATGAAATGACTTGTGGGATGACCCAAGGTGTTGTTGTAGGTTTATAGGAAGCTAATTATATGAGGGGTTATGTTCGTTTCCAACCAAGAAATGATCCCTATTCAAATACCTATAACCGGGGTGGCGCAATCATCATAACTTTTCTTGGAAGGACCCCAACACTTCACAACAACTTAGGTCAATTGGACCACCTGGTTTCCAACCAAGACCCTCGTTCCAACTAAGCCTCAACCAAACTCAACCTCCACCCCACCAAGCCAACCAAGATAAGAAGCCATCTTTGGAGGATATGTTGATGAGCAAGATGGAGGCTAAAGTGGATCAAATTGCTCAAACTCAACAAGCCACAATACCTACTTGTATTTTAAATTGTCTTGCAACTTGTGCAATATTAATAAAATATTAAATAAGGAATTGAATATTATATTTTATTTTTATTTTTATTAGAGAGTAAATAGTAATTATTTATTTTTAAAAAGATATTGTAGCATTCTTTAAACTTTTGTTAATTTATTAATAAAATATTGAATAAGAGAGTTGAATAATGAATGTCATTAAAGTGGTTCAAATCTCGACATAAAAATTGAAATAAAATATATTTTTTCCATCCCATAATAATAGAAATACTTTTCATTTTAAGTGTCCTAAAATATAAACACATTTTTCTTTTTATTGTATATATTATTAATAAAGTTACTATATTGCCCTTATTTAATCTCTTTTTTCAACTAATTTGTTTAAAACCAACTCATTTACTTAGGGAGAATTGTTTCGGAGACTATGGGAGGTGCTCTTAGGCAATAACAAAGAACGATGCTCCCTCAATATCTCTAGTCTCTGTTCTGGTGTTTGTTTTCTTGACACCACATTCGTTAGTTGATTCCCAATATCATTCTTATTTCCTGATCTTCCTTGTCAACTTTATTTTTTATGGTTCTTGATTTTTCTGATTTTGAGGTTTTAGAGAGGAAAGAGAGAGGGGCAGTGGAAGAAGAAAGAAGAGTGAAGTTTTTAGTTGGACATGGCACGTGGCATAAATTGTCCACGCAGCATGCTGACTTGTTCAAAATGTATTACTTGTAGGATCTTAATAAGCATGAGGTCGGATTTTAAAAAAAAAAAAATCCAAACCAAAATAACCATTTGGGAGAAAAAAAAACCTACACTTTTGCGGTCTGCATGAAAAAAAAAAAGCTTTTGTGACTATAGTTAGCAAAACCCAATTCTTTTGTGACCATGAGAATTATTTACCCGGCAAAATTTGAATAAAATAGTCTAAGCTTTTTATTTTTACAATAAAAAAGTCACCAAAAAGCAAAGCACTCAGATTTGCAATCTTATAGAGAATTTTTAAAGACATTTCTCTAAACAGTCCCTGTAGTAATTTTTCTTGTGGGATGTGTCTTCTATTTAGAGGTGTTGCCAGTTTGCGAACCGGGGTTCTGGTTCAGGAACCGGCTTTTAGAATTGGAGAATCGGAACCAAACCGTCCATAGGTGGTTATGGGTGGTTCGATTGTGGTTTTGACCAGTTTGGTCAACAATTTGGTTGGTTCGGTCAACAATTCTGGTTCTTTTTTTATCCGGTTCAAATTGATTTTTTTTATTTAGAAATATTGAACCTTTAATTTTGGTTGAAAATTCTGGTTTAAGAATTTAAAACCACTGATTTAAAAGGTTAACCGCTAGTTTTGGTTAAAATTATTGGTTTTTAATGGTTGAACCACTGGTTAATCGGCATGTTGAACCGGCGGTTCAACCGGATGGTTCGGAATCGGCAGTTTGACGGTTTTTACAGCGGTGGAACATGAACCTAAACCATAAACCTCCGGTTTTGGTCGGTTGATTCCAGTTTCGGTTCGGTTTCGATTTTGACCGGTATGGTTCCGGTTCCATTTTTACACCTCTACTTCCATTGAAGTCTTTCAGTTGGAGCAAACCAAAATTTTTGTTAGATAACAACTGCAAATGGATTAGGATAATTTTTTTAAAAAATAGACCGGTGGACAAAGTACAAATCAATTATTTTAGTCCATATCTCCACCAAAGTTCGAACGTCTACCTGTAAATATTAGGTGATTATCGTCAAATCCAACCTCTTGAGGCAATGGATTAGGATAAATAAACCAAGAGAAAGTTTCAAACTTGTCGGAATCATGATGATTAAAAGTTGATATAATGTTTAACCGAGCATTAATTTTATGTGTGACATTTTCGGTATTCATTAATTAGCTGAACCATGATGAGATTTTGAGAAGCGGTCAAGTGGTCCAGGACCTTGTTTTCTTTATGACTCAGTCTAGTAGTTGATATTAAGAGGAAGAATGCTATGTGCATATTCTTTTGTATACTTTTTCATGCACTCTTTAATATTCTTTCCATACCATAAAAATATGCCATATATTTTTTAGTATGTCTTAAATTATAAATTTATTTTTTTAATACTAATAATTATATCAATTGCATAATATTGTCTCTATTTAAATACATAATAAATTGTATTATTAATAACTCATTGGATTACTATAAAGATATTGTTGAAAATCTCTACTAAAATTAATAATTCTACCTAATTTTCTAATCTTTGTGAAAATGTATTGTGACCTATCTTTATGGAACGGAGGGAGTAAAAAACTGACACATCAAAAGAAAAATTAATATTATTAAATATTAAAATTAATTAATGAAAAATGTTTAAATTCAATTGAGAAGTTACCCCAAGTCGTTATTAAAAAAAAATCAATTGAGAAGTGCATGAGAGAGTACATAAAAGAAAGTATACATAGCTTTTCTCTGTTGATAACTTGTATATAAAGCGATACATCTTCTTACAAAGGCCAGTCTCAGTTTATCATTCGTCAGGACAACATCAAAATATGGATTCCTGGTAGAAAAAAAAAAATCAAAATATGGATGGTTGTCAGAAAATGGTTGTAATAGTGTGGCTCGTCTTTGCTCTATTTGCCGCTAGTGTGATTATTCAGATTGCCGATGCAAGAACAAACCCGGCGACCCAAATCCAGGTACGTTATATGTTAGAACTCAAGCTGACCTGAAATTTGCTACCAGTATGCAACTACTTTCTTTCCTAAATTTTCTCCTCAAAATGCTAATCCACTGCTTCGTGGATTGGTCGAATTAATCAAATGATTTAGTAATAAAAAAAATTTATCCTCAAAATAAGGACTTCAAGTTTCATAATAATTCTGAAAATTCCACCAACTAATTAGAAATGCAACATCACTGTTACTATGTACTTCTGTTTCATGTGCAGCTTAAGATTAATTTCTTTCTATGATTCTAAAGCGCTTCTATGTTTGGGCTTCCATAACAACTAATAACTTCTTCTTCTTTCTTTCTTTTTTTTACTTTCATTTTTGCTAGAGAATTTTTTTCATACCAGCAAATAGTTGTCATGATTGATGTGGCGATTTTTACTTTGAGTAGTCATTTATATTTTGAGACCATCAATTTCTTTGACACAAAAATTATTATGTGTTTTGCAAAATCAACAAAAGAATTGCCACATCACTACTATTAATTTGACTATTTATTTTAATTTCTGTCACTGTTTATGGAATTTCTAAAAAAAAAAAGTTGAAGGATTGCAAATGCACATTTGATAACTCAAGAGGCTGAGAGCTATTTTTGAAAAATTTAGGGCTTTACCTGTCAACAGACAGTCAATATTGGTAACCCAAATGCAATTAAATTGTTTAGGTGCCTATGGCCTCATAGTTGATGGACAAGTTGTCGTGAAAATTTAATTTTTGGTTGTTCAAGAGATCTAATCGAAGTGACTGAATATTTTTTTTAAGTCGTCAAGCATATTTATGCCGATTGAAGGACTAAGTGGCTCCTTCTCTATGTTGCTAATTTATTGAAGGTTTCATAAGCATTGATTATGGGGTAGACGAAGATTATCTTGACGAGACAACAGGATTATATTACAAGTCTGACAAATATTTCGTTAGCACCGGCGAGAATGCAAATACATTACCGGAATTTAACTACGGGGATGATAACTTTAATGGGGATTTGAACTACCGCAATGATAATGTTGATCAGTTGTATAGGAGCTTGAGATATTTTCCAGAAGGAAAAAAGAACTGTTACACCTTAAAACCTGATCAAGGCAAAAACAATAATTATTTAATTCGAGTGTCCTTCAGCTATGGAAATTATGATGGCAAGAATCAAACGCCAAAGTTTGATCTCTATCTTGGAGTTCACTACTGGTCTACGATTGAGTTCGACGGTGTAGATGATTTCTTTTTTTTAGCTACTTATCATTATTCTCCCTCTGATTTGATCTCCGTATGTCTCATAAATAAAGGTTTCGGTATACCTTTAATTTCAGCATTGGAATTAAGGCCAGTGAACAATTCCACTTATAGAACTGATTCAGGATTTGCCACACTTAATCAAACATATGATGCGGGCTATCCAAACAATAAAGAAGCAAGGTAACTCAAAGCAAATCATGTATTAATTTCTTTTCTTTTGTGACAACTTAAAGTTGCTTTATGGTATTAATAATTGCTCTCCTTAAATATAGATACAAGGATGATATCTACGATCGCATATGGAGGGGATTTATGCCAGATGATTGGGTCCTAGTGAACACCACACACAGTCTTGACTTCCGGAGCACTGAGGATTCCTTTAAAGTACCGTCTGAAGTGTTGAGAAGTGCAGTCCAGCCACCGGACAATCTAACTTCATTAACTTTCAGCAGTGACTACTCCTATATGTCGAGTTATTTCAATGTTTACTTTTACTTTGCTGAAATACAATGGATTCCAGAAGGCTTAAAACGAGAATTGACCATCAGTTTGAATGGAGTTCTGTACGGACCTTACATTCTTCAATACCTCAAACCACTGACAGTTCCTTGTGAAAGAGCACGGTTACGTGATGGGTTTATTCGGTTCTCCATTAATTCGACAGTAGAGTCTGACCTCCCACCAATCCTCAACGGATTTGAGATTATCGCAGACAACATTGACTTCAACAATACTTCAGCAACGAGCCCAGCAGATGGTATGTTGTATATTTCATTACTTGGACATTCCATATGAACGTGCTATATATATGATATAGCAAAAACAACACAGCGGGACAACTTTGGCTACAGTGGTAAATACAAACAGAATGCTTCTTTTATGAACTCTAATTATTTATAGTTAAATACCTTTTTGAAAATTTTGTTAACGTTTAATTTTGTATTTCATCCCGGATTCTCAACAGTTTGTTTTTTCAATTTATATTCGAATTGGTTAAATCATTTCCAACTTATTTTCTGGTAAAAAGTTGGTGCAATCATGGCCATCAAGCAAATATACAAGATAGATAGACCAGATTGGCAAGGAGATCCATGCATGCCAAGAGATTTTTTGTGGACTGGATTGAACTGTACCACTTACGACAATACTCCAAGAATCACGTCTCTGTTAGTATGCTTGCTTAATTTTTCTTTCTAAATGTTTTACTGTTATCGGCAGGAAAATATTTGACTTAACTATGAGCAGGAACCTCGGCTCAAGCGCATTGTCTGGGGAGATAGCTTCAAAATTTTCCGACTTCAAGAACTAGTCCTTGTAAGTATAAATCATGTTGTGATAGAATCACTTTTACATTTCTCATGCAATATTCTGTCTCTGAGTGAAACATTTGTAACATTAACCTTTGATTACATGTTTCTTTCTTTTCTCTCAGAAATTTGTCAAACAATGAATTGACAGGAAGGGTACCAGAATTTCTAGCAGAGCTACCAAAGTTAGTTAGTCTGTAAGTCCGCTAACTTTGATGTTCCCTTCCGAAATTTGAGAGCACAACACTTTTGTTATTCAATTGAACTCTTCTCAGAAATTTGTCTGGGAACAAACTGACAGGTCCGCTGCGGCTTTCACTGATTGAAAAGTCCAGAAATGGAACATTGAACGTGAGGTTTGACCATCTTCGACATTTATAAATTTTTTCATTGACTTCTCTCCCTTCCTATAAAAGTTTCCCAACAATTTCCACTTAGATGATTATCATCATTTATATAATTAAGATGTGATTCATTGTGACATGCCAGCACCATGTCCATATGTAGCTTTGATAACCAAAAACCAAACCCCTGCTCAACGGGTTCCTATGAGAAAAAGAAACGAAATTTTGTTATTCCAGTGGTCTCAATCCCATCACTTATTGTCGGGCTTCTTGTCTTGGTCATTTTAGCCATGTGTTGGATAAAGAAAAGACGTGGAGGTAGCTTCTTTATTTATATTTCACATTTGTTAAAAACTGCAGTTTCTACCGCTTCAGTTCCATTATGGAATCTTTTTTTTAGGAATTTAACTACCGGTTTAACAGATAAATAGTATATAATAATAGGTTTGAATTACCTGCCTCAATTTTAGCCGACGCTCGACCCAACCAGCATCGAAAGACTAAAGTCAGGATCGGATCAGTGTTGGTCTCGCGAGCAAACTATAATCGGGTTGTCGACGGGAGTACTCGTCTGTTTCGCAGTCTAGATGCCACTTTGGATCGGAACTATTGACAAACGAGGAGCGAGTGGAGAGAGAGAGGCTTTCTTTCCCTCTCTCTCACATTTTTGTTGTGGGCATGGAATCAATGGAAAAACTCTTTCTCTTCTTTCACATATATAAGCCCTTAAATGAGCTTTGGGTCCAATGGGCCAAATAAGCCCAATGGCTTAGCACATGAGCCTTACAAGCCTATCTCAATTGGGCCCGTAAATTGGTCTCGGTCCATCTTCTTGGTTCACACCTTGATCGACCGAGTTTGGTTAACCCGTCATGGGAAGACCATTTTTTCCAACATCTCTCACTCGCACATGAAGGAATGGTAAATCATCATGTAACATAGTTAGCGCTCACATAACCATACTCGATCTTTTTGTCATACATGCAAATAGATAGTGCGACATCATACGATGAGAGCGTAATTGCTATACACCTATTAGGGTTATAAAACAACTCTTAACACAATCCTGCTAGAATGCGTCTCTTGAAGAACAACTCCATTCTGCCAAAGTGTATGCAACAGCAGCACAAACTACTGGAAACGTATGCTTTCCCCTAGTTCGTAACCACACAATCGCTGCTTTCGAACTACTCGATCTCATGAAAGTTTTACTCATAGTTCACACATCATATGCCACGCTACATGAGAGTCGACTAAGCAAACTTTTAAGACTAGTGAGAATGCGTCTAGAAACAAATTCCCCTCTTACACCAGACAATCCACATACCTATGTTTACTTTTCCAGTTTGACACGCTTGGTTAAATCAATCATGACCATTAATGACAAGCTAGAGTAGACAAACTTAACTACATGTTTTTAATGTATTAAGAGTTCTAAGGGTAGGTAGTACCGAGAACTACATGTTCACTGCAGGGTCTCACACTAGGAAAAGTGAGATCGTTTATCAATCTTTTTCATCCCTATGGTTGTGTTATAACACACATGGTATGATCATATGGTGTGGTGTTCTTTCCTTCCCTTGGAGAAGCGCATGTTTATATAACATTATAAACACCACACAAAAGTTTGGGTTACAATGCATTTTGTCATCTAACCTTAATCCACACTTGACAGGATTACTTCTGGTTTTAAGACAGAATATGCTAAAAGTCTCTCAATTTTAGCATCTGATCATTTAATGATCGGCATAGAAATTCATCCTATGGTGTATGACTCTTTACATACGA
>CAODLS012267552.1:0-14806 GCA_948243855.1 Flueggea neowawraea | reverse complement strand
GTGATATCAGTACAGACTTCAGGGATTTAAATCACCAAGCTGATGCAATCTCTCTGCAATCTGACAGCAACATAAGCTTTGCATCACAAATTGATGAAGAAGTCTCCAGCACTGACCGATCTAGTAAGATTAATAGGCCCCTTTTCCAGCAAGCTAATTGGAAACAAAAGGTATGTGTTTCCCACACACCAATCTGTACGTCATGTTGACTACCTTTAATATGCATAACAGAATCGTTTTCAACCTTTCAGGATCGAGCAGAAAGCTCAAGCACAGAAAAACTAGTTGCCGAACAACCAAGTCCAGTCTCTGTCCTTGATGCAACATTCTACTGTGAGGAATTGCTATCTCCTATAAAGAAGAAATCAGTTGCCTTCAAAGGTGATAATTTTACGCCTCAAGTTCACTGTTAACAAGAGAAACTAGATATACTACTCCATGAGAGGGAATAGGAGAAGGAATCTGCTGGCCAATCTATTATTATATTCTGCCATCCATACTTTTAACATAAGAGACTTAATTTATTTCCGTTTCTAATTTCTTGTTTGATCTTCTCATTACAGATGATGAGGCTCTAACATTTGATGACATGGAGTGGAATCCATCAAATGCAAACTACTCAACACGACGCAGCACAAACTCATCTGTCGACTCTCTGATTGATCATAAGAAAGTGGAGGTCATACAATTGCTAGTTCAGAATGTCAGGCAATTGTTATCTGCTCAGGAGGAAGCCATCAACCATGAAACCACACCACTCTATGACAGCACAAATCCCGATCACAGATACATTTCCGATCTGCTAATAGTGTCAGGTCTGTTGAGAGATATTGAATCTGGCTTCACAACCATTCACCTGCATCCAACAGGCCACCCCATTGACCCTAACTTGTTCACTGTCCTGGAGCAAGCCAAAGCAGGCACTGAGCATCTGGGTAATCGTAGTGGTGAATATACTAACCAGTCAGAAACCCATGTCAAAAGCCGAAGAAAACTCCTATTTGATATTGTGAATGAAATTCTACTACACATATTACTTTCAGAAAGTTCATCCAAGGACAAAGTCTCACCAAATATGTTTGAAGGTAAGACACCACGAGGACAGCAGCTCCTGCAAGAACTTTGCTCTGAGGTAGACAGGTTGCAAGGCATCTACTCAAATTGCAGCTCAGCTGAAGAGGATGGTTATTTACAAGGCATGATATGGGAAGATTTAATGCACCAAAAATCAAACTGGACAGCTTGTTGTAGTGAAATTCCATGGCTGGTTCTGGACGTTGAGCGCTTGATATTTAAGGACTTAATATGTGAAATTGTGGCTGGTGAAACAAATGAAATACAAGGGCAATCTGTTGGACATCGAAGACAACTATTTTACAAGTAGCACCTTCTGTACACCTGTTTCAACTTGTGTTTCATAACGTACCTCCAGTCTTCAAAACTGGGTCTATTTTATAATTTACAATTACTTTAGATAGAAACGAGCAAAACTTACTCAAGTAAAACTTAGTAGAATGAAAATCTACAAGAAGCGCAACAGAGATGTACAATATAAACAATATATAAATCCTTACAGTTTCTGTGTTGTGCTTTATTACTGAAATACAGCATGTTTATTCTTCTCAGGAAAAATAATCAGGAGTCAAGTTGATGTATACTCAGTTCCTGCAACAAAATGCATTCCTTTTTCCTCTTCATTCAGTTCCTGAAATAATGCAACTCAAAAAGCTGCATATGTTTTTAAGTGACAAGCACACACCCAGTATACGACTACAAGTACTTCCCAAAGATTCAAAATATATAACGACAATCATTTTATGCTTACAGGAAGCCGCTTGATTTCACGACACATAAAGCTGACAACAACAGTTCTCTATGCCACACATCCAAGAGACACGAATAAAAGCCGAACTAATACCCTTTAAGTCGGCTTAATTCCAGTGTTCGCTCGTTCAACAAGGCTCAGAATTTGTCACTTGATTTTAGCTTAAGTGATTGGGTGTCTGCATTACTCTAAAATCCAGGGTTCAATTCCACTTGTAACAACAAACAAAAAAAAAAGCAGCCAGGATCATAATCCATAAGTGATTGGGTGTGTGCATTACTCTAAAGATGGTCGAGTTTAACCAAAAGACTAGCCCAACGAAAACAATCTCTTTTACAAATGATACCCTTGTCGTCCCGCACTGCCATACTCTTATATTTTCAAGTTGAGAAATTATTGTTTAAAAAAAGTTGAGAAAGAGAAAAGGAAAGGAAAAAAAAGGTATTTGACAAATAGTTTTTTTCCCAAATCACGTGGAATGATTAGATCAAGTTCAAACAAATAAATCATGCATGTCCGACCAAGATAATATTAGACCACACTAATTTAGAACGTATAGTAACACCTGAAACCAAATATATAATTTTTGTTGTGGTGTGGTGTCATCTAAGTTTGAATTGTATCTTTATGTAAGAACTAGGTCATCTTGCCATCCAATTGAGCAGCAGGCTACCTGCTGAGGTTTCAAATTTAAATTTCCAATACATATGAGTGCTCCAGTAAAATTGCCCCACTTGTGATAAACACAACTCAAATAAATCTTCCAATAAACTGTCAACTGGATGGTATATCAAAGGATTTAAAGGTTAAAAATGGAGGCCATTACTTGTGCAGTGACCCCCAAACAGATGTTTGATGTTTTTTAATGTTCTGAATTTTAGATATGAAAAAATAGTTGTCCAATTTGAGCACAAGAAAATTTCAATGCACATCCATCTTGCAAAAGAAAAGGCAAAGAGAAAAATAAACTTAATTTTGCTATTTGTTGCCATGGAGAGCTCAGATTCGTTCTAGCTGGTTTGCTAAGATTTTTTCTAAAGCATAGAACATCCCACAATCCTTATTTCTGTATGCATTTAACAAGAAGTTAACATAGCTACAACTAACTCCATTGAACTACTTGCCTATAATTGTTTGATCAATCAGGTTAGAAATTTCTTTTCTTTTTTAATGGCTATTACATCTGAGCACAGCAGTCCATGAATTGAAAGCTCTTGTAATTTTTACATAATCCCAAAAACATGAACTTAATCAGTTTCAGTTCCAAAATCATAAATGTTGTAATTCAAAGTCAGAAAGAGAAAAGCACAGAGTAGATAAATAATCAAGTTAGTGTACAAGACAAATAAGCAACACTAGAGATGCGAAAAATACCAGGACAGAATTGACTAGTCAAAGATTCAGTAGAGACATTTAGTAAACAGTATATGTATATATTATCTACTTTGATTTAAGCTAAATTATTCAATAGTTATTGCATCAATGATGAGGAACCAAAGCATATTCAATGATTAGGGAAAAAGTTCTCTTAATTTTCCATCTGATGACAAAATTCACACATGGTTTTGATTTTCTTGCAGCAAAAATAAACAATCTAAAAGGCTTAAAATTGTTCTATAATTCCGTTATCCATGACCGCCACAAATAAATAACACATGAATGCAAAGTCAAAATTTATCAACTTCATCAATAAGTTAAAAGTAAAATATAACAAAATCTCACCAAGCACTCTAATGTTCCAAAATTCGTATTACTTTAAAGAATTGAGATGGTACAAAGACTACAAGCATAGAGCACCAATGAGCTAATCAACAACAATATTTGTGAACAATTTCTTCTTCCCAGTAAGAGGAAAAAACTAAGCATGGTACTCATACACCACGAAAGTAGTAACACAAATCATGTGTCCACCATAAAATCAACAAGGAAAAACACAACAGTTTCTACTGGGAAAAAAAATTTCACTAACAAGCTGTATGGTGACAAACTGGAATGCACGTACCTGCAAATGCTTGCTAAAGTGGAACATTGAACAATTCACAGTTTGTCAGAGCAATTCTACAGAGCCATGTGCTGACAACCAAGTGCCCCTGACTTTAACTATCCCGGAATCAGCTTCTGCTGCTACTTTTCTAAACAAGGATACAAGTCCTGGTTAAATTAATTTTACAACTGAGGCAGTTCGCCTGGGTTTTCCATTGATTGTTTGAGGATTTCTTCAGCCCTTCTTTTCTTGTCACACTAGTCCTCCTTACTAAACCACAGGCCTATATTTGCAACACCCTTTTGTGGGCTCAAATCTGGTCCTGAATCCAAGGGCTTCTTTGTGGTTCGTATCTTAAATTTAACAACAGGTCTTTGGTTCAAAAGAATAGTTTTCTGTCCATCCTCAGAATCAGATAATTTATTCTTCATTGCTTCGATAGCAGGTGCAGATGTATCAAGTACTGACACATGGTTATCTACAACATTGTTTTGCCCAACAGAATTTCTTACAACTTCATTCGAGAGTTGAGCTGGAGGAACAACATATGACACTTCCCTCTGTCCAAACTGCAGAGGAGTAGCCAGATACGGATTACTTTCAACCGTTCCTTTTTCCCTAGTACCATTGACACAGGTAAAAGAAGATGGTCTTTCAGATCCATTACAAACCAGCTGTGGCGGCAAGTTCATTGATGGCCTATCTGTCTCCATATTCTGCTTTGGTAAGACAGCCTTGTCCTCAGCAGCTCCATCAGTTCCCACAAGCAACTGACCATAAGTCTCAGGATCAGGAAATTTTGGTAGCCAAGCTGGAATGTGATCCTCAGGAGGCTCCTCACCAATTTGCAAAAGACTTGGTGCTGGCTTCCTCTCTTTAACAACAGGGAAACAGGGAATCAAATATGCGAATGGAATGCTCTCTGCTTCACCAACATACTGAATAATTTCCCTAACTACACCTGAACTTGCAAGACAATGATCAACATCCGAAGCACCAGAGAAACCCTGTCCAGAACCCAAATCTTCCAGACCTTGTAAAACATCAAAAGCATTGCTCTCCGTCCTACCTGCTAAGTTAGCATAAAATTGAGCAGTCTTTCCTATACTACGTATGTATTGCATAGTGACATGAGATAGCATTTCAAGGGCAGACTGCTGAAAGGTCTGAAACCCCACACTCTCACATATTTGCGCAACAGCAATATTTGCAATGGCTTTTGAAAATTCATCACCACTTCCACTGCGCTTCCTCTTCTCTTGCTGTACCCGTTCATGAACGTTTCCACTCTCCCTACCTCCATGGCTCATATTCGACACGTCATGTCACTTCACTTAAGACAAATCATCCAAAAACACCATTCCCTCAAACACAAACCACCTCCGCGTCGTGCCACCTCATTCCACAGCTAAACAGAGCATAAAAACACAACCAATTAAACAATAATTCACAACACTAAAACTTCGCAAACAGCCTAACACAAACCCACTTCCAAGAAAAATAACTAACCTTAACACTACAATTTTAATCTTCAGTTCCCAATTCTCTATAACATCTTCACAACCCGAACTTACATTAAAATAACAACTATGATTATAACTCATTGTGCAAGTAGAAACAGGCAAAACGGACTTCTATTCTATACAGAACTAAAATAAAGATCCAACGTAAACCCTAAGAAACCCGAACTTTGAAATTAGAAAACGACACAGAAACTCACCGTTTCAGTTCAAGAACTCTAAAGAATGAAACTTGAAGGCAAGGAACACGTCAAGGACGGAAGTCAAAAGGCGAAGTTGATACCAAGTACCCACCAGATCGAACAAAGAAGTGCAGTGTTTTAAATTCAGAAAGTTGGAAACTTTAGGTGGGAAACGAATTAGGGTTTAATTTGGGTAGTAATTAAACCCCGCTAAAACCCTGTATTTGGGATTTAAACAGACAAATGCGTGGATTGAGTTGAGGGATTGATTAGTCAAGTGTGTGTGTTTCTTATAGACAGTTGAATAGAAGAGCTGAGGGGGAATTGCAGTTTCATGGCTCCGTGAAGTGGAAGGCGTGAGAAGAGCTCTGTATTCGTTGACAGCTGTCTTCCTACAAGAATCTTCGCAGTTTTGTCTTTTTATCGTAAATGCTTAGTATAGATAAGTAGCCCTTCAACTTGTAGCCAATTGGTAATTGACACACATACCCTCAGCTTGTTAATTTTTGGACATTAAGGAGTTTTTTTTTACGGAACAACTCTTGTTTGTTTCACTGAAATTGAATAAAAAAGAAAGAGAAACGAAATTTGATTTCTTATATTTTCTTTATTTAAACAGTAATTAGAGGAAGAAAAATAGGAGAAAAAATAAAATTAAAATTTTTTATTTTTTACCATCTATCATAATAATTTTTCACTATTTTAGAGTTAAAAGAGAGAAAATAAAAGAACAAGACAAACTCAAATATTAAAATTATAAAATTGGCCTCCTGCTCTATATAAAAGGGCGTGTAGACTTCTTCCACAGATCTCTCCCTCAATCTCCTCTGTTGTTGTTGGCGCCAAAACAAAGTAAAAAAATCACCTTCATTGCTCCTCAAAAAATTATAGATGCGTCCCTCATATTTTTTTTAAGATAACAAATCTAACCTGTATGATTATCCTCTTCATTTTATTTCTCCAGAAAAAAATTGTTTGAAAGTCAAGGATAATAACTTTTAGTGAAAAGTTTATTTTTTTATCTTTTTATTGGTATGTTATATTTTTATTTATACAAATTATAGGAAAAATCATTTCAAAAATTTAGTTATAAATATCTTGTTATTGATGGGTTGCAGGTAAAGTTGATCCCTTCTAATTTTGGTTAAGTGAAATTTTTTATACGTGGCTGAAAATTCTTGTTTATTATTATTAGGATTTCTTTTGAGTTAATAAATTTTTTCTTGAATCATAAAATATGCATTGTATTTATAATTCCTTCATAAGGTGGGATGATGTATGTAGTTTTTAATAGTTTTTTAACATTCTAGATGTAGTATAACATGAATAACTTTGATCAGCAAGTCTTGGAAGAAGATGACTCAAAAGATGAATGGGAAGAATGGGATAGAAGAAGGAGAATGGATATCATTCAAGTGCTAACACATGTTGTGCATTTTATTATCCTTTATTCAAATCTGCTACCTCGATCCATCAAAGAAAAAAATACAATAAACCAAGACAGCGAAAAGTTCGACAAAAAATATTGAGTCATTTGAAAAAATCATAATATTGATTGTTACAATCTTTTTCGTATGTGACCAGATGCATTCTTATTTTTTTCTTCTAATTTTGAAATGTTGGCCTTCTCAAAGATAATGTGCACTCTTCGGTTGAAGAAAAGGTGGCGTCATTTCTCATTATTGTCACACATAATTTTAAACTATGTGTAATGTCTGTCTTTTTTCGTTATCGAGACTACATATAGACATTTTCATTAAGTGTTACATGCTTAATGCCACTTGAAGATGAATACCTAAAGAAACCTGACGGTTCTGAATGCCTTCCGAAATCACCAATTGCAATAGATTATTTTCATATTTTAAGGTAAATATATGAACTCCCTTGAATATGCTTATAGAAAAATTAATCTTGGGTATCAATAGTGAACATATTTCAAGATTGTATTGGTGCACTTGACGGAACTCACATTCGAGTTAAGATGTCAAATGCTGATGCACCAAGATATAGTGGTAGAAAGGAATACCCAACACAAAATGTTCTGGCTGCTTATTTTTTTTGACTTAAAGTTTACTTACATTTTACCTGAGTGGGAAGAATCGACCTCCGATTTAAGGATTATAAAAAAATGCTCTAACTAGGGAAGATAAATTAAAAATTCCAACATGTAATTTTAGGGACTAATTAGCTATCAAATGTATTATATCTTAGGATTACAACACTAAATTTGACCGATTTGTTGAATTTTAGGTAGGTATTACTTGGTTGATGCGGGGTTTATGCTTAGGAGTAGATTAATTGCACCTTATAGGGGTGTACGATATCATTTAGAAGAATATTCAACTCGCGATCCTGAAAATGCCAAAGAGTTATTCAACTTATAGTTTGCATCATTGTGTAATGTAGTTGAAAGAGCATTTGGAGTTTTGAAAAAAAGATTCCCAATTATTGGAAGTGCAAATGAAAAGACATATTCATTTAATGTTCAATGTGAGATTATTTTGGCATGTGTTATCCTACATAATTTTTTGATGGGTATAGATCCAGATGAAAGTCGAATTGATGCAGTAGATTTAGATATGCTAAATAGAGAGGAAGTGGATGCACAATCTGAATTCAAAGATAAAGATAATGAAGACACAAGATTAGGTGTTACATTAAGGGATAATATTGTCGTTGAAATGTGGCATGATTATTTTCAGAATCAATGTTAATTAAATTTGTAACATTTATTGTCATCATATGTCATATCTGTTTGCAATTGACTATATAGTTGGATTTTGGATTTTCCATTATGTTCTTGTATGTTGGCCTCTCTCCCTTCTCATTGACTTGGTCACTCCGCTGGAACGTTAGAACGAGAACGCAACGGAGAGAGAACGGGAAATCAAGCCAATCACGACGGAGATTTGGAAGTTTTAGCCCTGGTGCGTCCACAGAGGCATCGATTGTGCAAATCTGCTCTTTAATTCCTTTTCTAGGTTGCCGTTTTTGTTTTCTAAAATACATTGTTAGAGCCATCAGTTTTGTTATTTTTTTGTTGAGCGACGCCGTCTGGTTTTTGGATTTTGCAGGTGTGTAGCGGCAGCGAACGAAAGAGGACGACGAAGTTCAAAGACGGTGAATGTGCCCTAGAGTGTAACGGTGCACAGAAGGGGGCAGCTAGGAAACCCTAGCTGCCATTGTGGTGTTGTGTGAAATGACTGTTTAGTCCCTCAAATTGTTTTTTTTGGAATTGTTAGTCATTTAGTTTGTTAAAAAATAACTTTGTATACATTTATAAACTTTTTTAATTGTTGTAAAATTGTTGTTGGGTGATAATGATTATGTATTATGTTGAGATTATTCTTTAATGTGAAAAATAGTTTACAATGTGTATGTTTTATGGTAATTTTTGTTAATTTTTATTGGAGGCCTAATTAATTATTATTAAACAAAATATAATTAAATTTATAAAAAAAATAAATGAGCTAATTAATTATTATTAAAAAAAACCCATTTTGTAAAAAAATAATAAATGAAATTCAAAGATCTTCAGCGAAAACTCATGGAGACCTCTAGAGACCATTAGAGACCTCTGAAAACCAATAGAGACCTTCAATGAAGACCCCTGAAGATTTCTAGAGACCATTGAAGACCTCTAATAGAAATCCCTAGAGACCATTGGAGACATTCAGTGGAGACCCCCGGAAACTTTTAGCGGAAACCCCTAGAAACATTTTTTGTTTGATTTAATTTTCTCTCAAAAACAATTTCTCGCAAAAATATTGTGATTTCTCTCGAAAATAACGTTTTTACAAATAAGTTTCTTTAATCTGACATTCTTGTACATTAATTTTAGAGATGACATTTTAAAAATCAATTTACTAGTTTCATATAAAAGTGTGATTTTCCCACAACGAATTCGTCGCAACTTATGGTCTGGTTGCGAGGAATTCGTCGCAACCAATCCGGCCCATTTTCCATGAAGCACAAACAGAAGGCATCTGATCTGAGTATGTATCAGGAATTTAGGGTTATGCTCGTTCATGGCTTTCATCTTCCGCACTCTCATTCTCCACCCTCTCTCTCTCTCTCTTCCTTCCACCTACAGATCTATCGTTCCTCCTTCGCCGCCGACCTCCACTGCCGTCCTACGCCTTCAACCTCCGCTTGCGATCTATCTCTCGCCTCGCCCTCTATTCCGTCGGCGATCTCTTTCTTTCTGCGTCTCTCAATACCCACACACTCTCTCTCTCTCGGCCCCCAAGGAGGATCTCCGTTGAAGCTCTCTCTCTTCCGACAGTGTTTCTCTCTCGCGCGGCCCTCGTTCAAGGTCAGATCTGTTTGATTATTTATTGGGTTTTTGTGTTGTTGAAAACGATATCTTTGTGGGTTTTTGGTATATCTGCTGCCGACACCATTCCCTCTCTGTTTTATCTCTCGGACCGACGGCAAAGTGAGGTAATTAATTCACTTTTCTTGCCTTTGTTTTTAATGAAACGGTTGTTGATGGTTGCTTAATATAAAAAAGTGAGATTAGGTGGAAAAGTGGCCTTAAGTTTGGGACTGTTCTGGATGTTGAGGTTCTTTCTTTACTTTTTCGCATTCTATCTTTTTCTATTGAGGTAATTCTGCTAGCTTACAAAACGTTTATACCTGTTACCATGTCGGCGTCCTTCAATTGAAGTTGTTTGGGGCATTTTATCTTTCTTTGTGTACAAGGTTTTCTAGCAGCTTAATCTACCTACTGAGCAGCTGGTATGATTTGTCTCTCTAGATCTCTCTCTTTTATGTGCATCTGGAAGGGACTGGGGTGTGCTCGCATTGTTGCTACTGAGATGCCTATTGAGCATTCATGTTGTGGGAGGGTTGAGTCTACTACTACCTTCCTTTTCTGGTGTTTACTAATGTCCATGTACACTTGTAGAGAAAAGATGAGGAAGTTGACTTCTTTAGAAACAAATTTGCTGGAGTCCAGGCAAAAACTGCAGAAGCCAAGGCAGCAGCAAAGATTGCTGAGCAAAAGAGGAAGACTTAAATTTTCTGGTGAGAAGCAATTTTTATCTTGTTGATACTTCTGTCATATCCTCTTAACATTATCTTTCTGGTGTATCTTCTAAAATTTGCCTCACATAATGGACTTGCTGTGCAGATGGTGGTGGAATTAGATAACTCACTTAAGACTTGTTAATCATAGTGTGTTTAATTTTCCGTTAAGTATCAGCTCCTAACAACTTTAGGAATGTACACTTTACTAGAATTTTCCAAAGTTGGGATATCCATGATTTGTGCTTGTTTTTTGATGTGCTAGGTTTGTTTCGGTGAAATTTAGTTCTTTGAATCTGGGGTTTCCATGATTTGTGGTTGTTACTTGGTGGAATGGTGAGTTCTTATTATCGGTTTGTGTTTTCTGTGTTGGAATAACAAAGTATAAAATAGAGATTTTCTTCTTCTTTTTTTATAATCATAATTGTGTGTATACGATTTTGAAAAATGTTTTGACGAATTTATAGTACTTAATTATATTAATGTTTATGGAATTTATTGTGAATTTAGGTAATTTCGGACTCTAACCCTTTTTATCTAAATTCTTTGTATAAAATAATTTAATATGTATACATATTTATTAAGTATTTTTGATAGATTCAAGCTTAGTTGGAAGATGTTGATGCCACAAAAGTGCTACAAGCCGAGCCACGCTTTGGGAATATCGAATTTGATGAGAAGACTAATTAGATAGATTTTTGTAGTTATTATATTTTGGATTCCATAAATATTAAATAGATTAAATGTATTTTAACATTTAAATATTAAATATATTTTGGAATTATTTCTATGTTAAATATTTTTATTTAGTTTTTTTATTTTTATCAAATAATTTAATAATGTTCAATAACAACAAATACAAAAAAAATTAAGAAATCAAGAAAAAAATTTTGCGACGAATTCGTTGCAAAAATGTTGTTTGACTTCTTCGCAAATTTATAACGAAAAGTTGACCGGTGGCAAAAACATTTTTGCGACGAAAAATTAGTCGCAACAATAGTTTGCAATATTTCCAGTTTTTGTGACGAATTATGTTCGTCACAAAAACATCTTTTTCTCGTAACGTAAAATAAGAAAATATATAAACAAGTTCTAAACAAGTCTAAAAAATAAACAGATTTTAAACAAATTCTAAACAAGTTTTAAATAATTCCGCAAAAATGTAAGTTATAAAATTGGTGGCATATGTGCATAATTTTGAAATTTCTGTCAAAATATTGAAAGTAGATCAGATTAATCCGTAAATTAGGGTCATGTATATCTGAAAATGGTCTGTTTTAACTTTTGTTGATTTTGAAGAAAAAAGAGAAAACAAAGAGGTTTAGAAAAGTAGAGTGATAGTAGGTCCCAAAATAGAGTTCTATGATAGTTTAAACTATTGGAAAAAAATGATTTATAAGAGAGAGTCTAATAAAATACCGACGGATCCAAACCATTAAGGATGCGACGATTTGATTTAGATTCCACCATCGCATCTATATATTAATATAAAGCATAATATATAGCTTAAAAATTGAAACATGTATTTATATAGTTTCAATAAATGAAATTTAATGCATTATTAACATAACATGTGTTATTTAATAATTATTTCATTGTTATCATATAAATTGGTTAAATGTTATAAATTTTTAATAGAAACAAATTTATTATGTTATTTATAGAAATTAGAATCTATAAATAGACTATTTGTTAAAAATTTATGAATTAAATATTATAAACTATAATTTTGTGTTTTTTTAATTCAAATGATTTATATGTTCAAATAAATAATATTTATATATTTTAAAGTAATATAAAATTTTAAAATAAAAATTGAAAATATTATAGCAAAACATTGAAATGACCAAATAATATCCATCAAATTGGTTGATTGATCAAAGAAAATTAAAAAAATAAATGTGATGAAAAAATAAAGAAAATCAAAAATATTAAATTTATATAAAAATTCTACAAGCAGAGAATCCGACTAGGACTAATATTATTGATAGATTAGATTTCCAATCAATAAGATGAAGCAAATATAATTTTTATTTATTATCCAATATCCAATATTAGAGAGAGAGAAATGATGACTTTCAATATTTTTTTGATGTAATAATAAAATATTAATAAATGAGATAAAAAATAAACCAAATTTAAATTTTTAATTAAATAATAAATTAATTAAAATTAAATTAAATAATATATTTTGACTCTTTAAAAATAATTAAAACATTGGAGTTGCTTGAAGTATATACTATTTTTTTTACTGGAAAGTGGAGAGTCAGGAGCGACCAATAGTAGTATACCCCTATTAAGCGTTACTATGCAGGTATTACCTCCCTACTATGAAATGTTTCAGAGTCATAACTACACCGACAGCTGACTTATGTCCGTATACTAGTGTAGTCACTGTAGCACCTCAGTGAGTCATGCTTCTAGGGAGACATTTTGCTCTATTACGCAATACGAATCCTCGACTGCCAAAACTATCTGATTTAACGTCACTTTCACTTTAACTCGTACGGTGGAAGCAAGTGTCACTCTCTTTTCCATCATATTACCCTACCGGGGTGAAGTCGATACTATTTGACTTGTCCATTATATTTTATTTCATATTAATAACTCTAATAAATAACTTTGTAAATCTGGCAGACTTTTCAAATGCGATTACACCATTCTACTCTTCTTCCCGCTACTTATAAATAGCTTTGAGCTCTCCTCCATTTCATTTCCCAAAACCCAAAATGGAGCCAAGAAAGACCACTGCAGCCTCAGCCCCTCCATCTCCAATCCAGATCCGTACCAAATCATGCTAGCCCAAAACCTAGAGATCAATTTTACAATCTCCACCTCTTGCATTCTCTAATCCACTGTCTCTGATTCACTCTCTCTTTATTTTACAGGAAATTGCGAGGTCACCATCCAGGCGAAAAGCTTCTCTTCCAAGTCAGAACCAAACAACCTCCAAATCTCTGTTTCCAGAACCACCAAAATCAGAATATCAGGTAATGCTTTAGTAACCAAAAAGAAATAGTTTACCTTTGCAATTGAACTGGTGGAGTTGCTTGATTCAGAAATTGTAGCAATTAGTTGGATGCGATAGTTGTCAATAATTTTGAAACGATTCATTGGTGCATTGAGTTTTGTAATTTTCTTTTTATCTTACCACAGACATGGGAATTGAATCCGAATTTCTGTTATTGAGATTGAGAGGTGTCTTTCAAATTTTATGACAGTGAGGACGGACATCAGGGGAACCCGCTGTGGTTGTGGTTGCCGATTGAAGGCCAATAAAAGAGGTATGCTCTATAAGCATGTTCTTCTTTGGTTTTCTGTAATTAGTTCCTTGATTTTGTTCTTCTATTTGTTTTTGATATATTTTTGTTTAAAATAGTAGAAGAAGGTCAAACTTCTAGTTTTGAGGATGAATATGCGTTTGTCCTCGTAAATTCGAAAGATGCCTACAGCCAGAGCAATAATCGTCTTCAGGTACATGTCTTGTATGTGCTACTATTTTCTTTTGATCTGCTTTCTGTGGCTTAGATAGGTTGTTCTTTTGCAAGCAATTTAATTGATTCTGAGTTTGTGAATACATGAATTTTTCAGGAAGTTTTAAAGCTGTACACAAAGGAACTTCCTTCAATGAATTATGCTGCAGATACTGGAAAACAGTCAATGTTTCTGGAGAGATGCGTCTCTAATGGGTATTCAGATTCTCTGTCTCCCTCATTTTTTCCATGCCTGTGCTTGTTTCAAGATGTGTTGTGCTTTGTATCTCATTCACAGTCTAAGACAGCTGATTCAGTGGGAATTGGCTATATTATCTATATATATTGGACAATGAAATTATGTTTGATTATTTTGCAGGAAATATTCTACGCTTCTTCTGAAATATAATTCTACAGAAGGTTCCGATCTTCCTGGAGAGGTGAGCTTGATTTTCCTTTTTCTGTTTTGTTGTATGCTTGCTTCTGTATTATTGGGACCAATTTTTCGTTTCAAATTATTTTGATCCACTAGGATTTGCAAATTAGCCCATTAATATTGATTCAACAGATTGCCTAATAGAAATTAGCAAAAAGATAAAAAATAATTGATATACTGAAAGACGACTCATTGAGAAAAGTTCAGTTTTTTAATTGTTTCAGTTTTAGTTATTGGTTGCTGCATCTGTAACAACAAAAATTGGACCCGATATCAGTTCAGTGAACTTCTTTATACATTGCACTTTTGAGCTTTAGACATCCTAATTTGAGGAATGGGATTTGATTCATTATTTCTC
>CAODLS012267287.1:0-16812 GCA_948243855.1 Flueggea neowawraea | reverse complement strand
CCTTATAACATTTCTTGAGTTCAACTTACTATTTATCCACCAAAACCGTCCCCAGAACAATATCCTGTTTTGTATATATCCGCTGTGAAGTTAGAATTTCCAGCACCAAGGTTTCCGAGGCTAGCATGCGTGGTTGGTTCCTTATGGATTACACTAGTAGGACACCAAAAGAATCAGGTGAATGTACTAGATTTTCAGTGCAGTGAAGGTGAATTACCTAGTATTATTTGAATATACAAACACAAGTTACAATAAAGATTGTGGTAATAAAAGATACAAGGATTCAAGTCTTCTGATGGTGCCACATTCCTCTGGACATTTCTTCCATGCTCGTGACAGTACTCGCCAACTAAATTATTACCCTAGTTCCACAGGAAAAGAAAGAAGTTTCACACCAACTTATTTCTTAAAAGATAATATCCATTTATGCTATTAGCTGGTGTTTCATTGAATGTTCAGCTATATTAAAAGAAGATCCTTCGTCTTCTATTTTTTTTTTAAAAATAGTTATACGTGTTTTTAGTAGCTTAAGAGTAAAAAAACATAAAAATTCATAAATTAAGTAAAATACATAAAAAAATATAAAATAATTATTAGTCCTTTGAGAATCACAGCGAGATTATTTGGATTAAGAGAATCAGATTTTTACTCGGAAAACTTTGAGTGCTCGGAAGATTTTGAGTTTAAGTCTTGATTTTGATCATTTTGGGTAGTATAGTTTTATATATTATCGTTTATATTCTGAAAAAATATATTATTTATCTATTTTTTTGTTCTATCTAAATAATTTACTTCTACTCAATCATGAACACTACATATGTAAGTCAAACAACTTTTCCTGATCTTGAATTAAGATAGACTCTTCTCATTTAAATTTATTGCGACCACAATTATTTTTGGAACTGGAGACCACAATTAATATATTAAGGTAATTGCCTTGGAAGCTAAAAAGGTAATTTCTACGCCAAAAACCTTTTTCCTTTGTATGCAAAAACAAATTTAGGGTTTGCGTCGTTTAATTTTTCAAGAAATTATTTTGTGGGAAGTATATATTAATTGTGTTTAGTTAGAAGAGTAATTTCACGTGAAATTTGATATTTTGTATTTGATTGACAATCACATTTCTCGAAAAATTGCACCGTAAATATTTATAATACCCTTGAATCAAACTCCATAATAATAATAATAATAATAAATTAAATAATATTTTTATTATTATTAAATTTAAATTAATTATATTAGAAAAAATAAAGAAGAAATGTTTATTTTTACTACATATGAAAAATAAAACTATAATTAACAGTTCATATAATTTTAAAATGAAGACTAATTTTTTTTAAAATTGGAAAAAATTAATTTATTTAATTAAGTAAAATATTTTATATATAATATATTTTGAAGATATTAAAAATATAAAAAAATTTGTAAATTTTATAAAAAATTATCTATATAAAATTATTTGTAGAAACAAATAGAAATAAGTAATCAAATAATATTTTGAGCTTATTGTCGTAAATGTGCATTGTTAGCACTCGGGAAATTAAACTTCTTGAAAGGGTTCAGGAAGTTACTTTCCGAAATCAATGAGAAATCAACCAGTTGACTTTCTGAAAAGTTGAAATTCCTTTGTTCAACCAAGTAAAAAAAATTCTCATTTTTCGAGAAGTTTGCACTTTCTTCACTTACTTACCTCCAATCAAGTAAGCCCTTAAACTATATAACATGATTTTTTTTTAGGTGTAATGCTTAAGGCTGTAAATGAGCTAAGCTACTCGCGAGCTACTCGGTGTTCAGCTTGATAAAAGCTCGTTCATGACTTGGCTCGTTAATAAATGAGCCGAGTTTGAACACCCAAAAGCTCGGCTCGAAAAGCTCACAAACAAGCTCGTTTATATGTTCATGAACAATACTTGTGAACAAACTCACTTGTAAGCTCATTTATATATCTATATATGTGTATATGTATATATAAATGTATATATGTTTACATTTGTTTTAAACTAAATTATAAAAAAAAAACTTATGTTTGTAATATTATTTAATATTTGAGCTACATCAACAAAAGTGTAAGTTTGTACTAATTGACTATGTCTATAAAAGTACAAGTATGCTCACATAAGTTCTAATATTATGTTAAATTTGTGAAACAAATTGAAACTTTTAATAGTTTTTTGTTCAACTGCATGCTTAACATGATTTTATTGAATAAATCTAAACTTAAATGTATTGTTTTTAAAACTTTTGTCTAATTTGAACTTGAAATTTCGCTTATGATTTTATTTGAGTCTTTGTTAAGCCGAGCTCAAAAAGTTCGCGAACAAACTCGTGAGCTCACGAGCCTTGTAACAAGCCGAGGTTGAACAAAATTTTGAGTCCGAGAAAGAATTCGAGTTCGAGTTCAAGTTTTTCGTCGAGCTGATATTGAACACTCCAAAATTCAGTTTGACTCGACTCGATTACACCCCTAGTGATACCAACACTAAATCTTACAACCCAAACTCATTAATATGAAACCAAAAACCTAAAATTTATTCTTTTAAGTGTTTTAATCTCAAGAAATTAGTTCGCTCGATCTAATTCGTACGACTAGCAGCTATAGTACGTATACCCAAAAGAAAAGTAGACAAGCAACGATTTAACATCCATATATGTCTTCTTGTTCTTTTCTTCTTTTCCCATTAATGCTTGATATGGACATGTGAGCACAATACTCAATTTGATTAAGGCATGATTGTACTGTGCATGAAATAAGTTAGTTGATCCAAAGTATATTTTTTAGACAATAAATTATGAAATTTGTCTGATTAAGAATGAAGATTTGCAATTGAGTTCTTCGTATGAAGTCTTGGAAGATCAAAAATAAGCCACAACAACAAATCCACGTACCCAAGAATACTAAATTGTACGATTCAATGAAAACTTAAAACTAACTAGGGCATCTAATAATTCAATTCCGTACCAATGCCAAACTGAAATATTACTAAATATATATAGCACAAGGTTGTGTGAAAATATATATGTGCCATCACAAGAAGGTTATGCAATGCATATGTGTAAAGTGGATGTAAGAGAACAAGAAGTAGACAAGAGGGGATGGGTTACAGCGCCAAGTGCCGAGTATTGTATGATGTTAAGGACGCATCATAGATGGCGATGGCATGTGTATGATGTTAAGGACGCATCATAGATGGCGATGGCATGTGCTTGGTCTTGTTCTGGATCAGATGGGAGCACATGGTTTCTTCTCCGATTCGCAATTCAATTATGAGCTACGTACTCTTCTTATATATTATTGTTGGAGTAAGAGCAGAAAACAAACAATATGATACTGAAATGTGAAAACAAACAATATGATACTGAAATGTTCTTGGTTTTTCATTGATAGAATCTGATTTTATATAGAAGATGTTGAAATTGAAATGCTAAAATTCTGGAACTCAACTTGGAACATAACAAACTAATCTAAACAAAAAGATTTATTCAAATTGAAATGGATTTGCTGCAGCTGATTTGTTACAACAGAAAGATGCAATCTTATCACAGACAATGCAACAAATATCTATGGTATAGAAGAAATTAAGAGGGCAACCAATAATTTCAATGAGAGCAACATTATCGGCAAGGGAGGATATGGTATAGTCTACAAAGCCACACTACCTGATAACAAGGTTGTTGCCATCAAAAAGTCCATGGTCATTGACATGGACCAAATTGAGCAATTCATCAATGAAGTAGTTGTGGTTTCTCAAATCAATCACAGGAATGTAGTTAAGTTGTTGGGTTGTTGCTTGGAGGCAAAGGTTCCACTGCTTGTCTATGAATATATCAGCGATGGAACGCTTTTCACTTACATCCATGATGAAAGGAAATCCTCTGGTTTCCCATGGGAACTTCGATTGAGAATTGCTATAGAGACCGCTAGAGTGCTTTCGTACTTGCACTCTGAGGCTTCGATACCCATCATCCATAGAGATGTGAAGTCCAGCAATGTACTTTTGGATGATAAATTAACAGCAAAAGTGTCTGACTTTGGAGCTTCAAGATTGGTTCCAGTTGATGAAGTTGGAATATCAACATTGGTAAAAGGAACATTAGGATACTTGGACCCAGAGTACTTACTCACAAGCCAAATCACAGAGAAAATCGATGTTTATAGTTTTGGAGTGCTACTTGCAGAGTTAACGACAGGAAAACCGGTTTTCTCTAATGCAAGGCCTGAAAAGGAGGGAGGTCTCGCTATTCATTTCTTGTTGAATTGAAACATGGTCGTTGCGTATTTGTCACATGAGAGCTCGATTACTCGCAAGATTTTCTACTCACGGTTTAGTTGTTGGCTGCATGCTCTCAGTGATTTTTGACAAGCATGTCTACTCACGCAGCTTTAGTAGTCTCTTATTTTTTACCGCACGCATAAATGGTGAGAGCCTGATTTCTCGCATGCTTTTCTACTCACTCTGCGTCTCAGTGGTTTCAAGATAGTTTGTTGACAGTAAGGAGCCAATGTTCAGGCTCGCAACACGTTCGACTACTTTTGGTTACACGAGCCGTTTTCCAGCAGGTCCTTTCGTGTTTATGTTGCTAAACACCAAGTTCTCATGTTCTTTTACTAGAAAGGATGATCACTATGCATAAGTAATTAAAATAAACTTTATTTGTCCACAACAACAAGTTACACATGAAAGGACAAATAAGAACATAAGAAATTTAAATTTTTCCACCATTAGAAGTATACTTAAAGGATAAAGCCCGACATTTCAAGTGGTGGCGTGCTTAGTTGGTCTTATGTCGATCGCCTCATTGATCATCATTCTTCTTTCATTTTCTTTTTTCATTACTCGGTTCTCCTCGTGATGCTTCATCATAGACAAATTGGTCCAAGTGCCCACCTCGAACCAAAGTCTCAATTTGATTCTTTATTTCTCAACACTTTTCTGTGGAGTGTCCATTCACATCATGGTATTTGCAATACACTTCCACACTTCTTCCCAAAGTTTGGCCAGTCTTTAGAGGAAAAGTTATGCGGCATGAGCCTCATATCGCTGTCAAGATGGTTGACTTCGACTCATTCAATGGATTATTTTTTGAAGTGTGGACCATGATATCTCCTCGAGCCTTTTGACTTCTCCTTCTTTTTATTTCGCTCCTCATAAGCCCCTCTCTCTTTTCTCTTCTTCTCCTTGTCATCCTTACTTCCCACGATCTTTATGACATCGGCCTGCAATATGTACTTGTTCAAACAAACAAAGATATTGGCCAAAATCGTTTGGTCTAGAGACAAAGACTCGTGTAGCTGCATTGATAGCGTCCCTTGTAGCGTCGTGGCCACCGTCACCCCCGATTGCAGATTATGAACTTCGAGAATGGCATTCCTAAATCAGTCCACATAGTGTCAAAGAGTCTCTTTCTTATTCTGCCTAATGCTCAACAATAGCATCCTTTTTCCTCTTGCTGTTGATGATGAAGGCATTGATGAACTCTTTCCTCAGCTGCTTAAAGTAAGAGAACGATGCCTTCTTCAACCCATTGAAATAAGAACGTGCATGGTCCTTCAACGTTATTGAGAACACACGGCATATGATGGTGTCCTCTCATCCCTGAAGCATCATGATGGCCTCATAGTTATGGATGTACTCATGTGGGTCCTCTTTTTCTAGAAAATTGGCAGATGAGGCATCTTAAACTTTGGGGAAAGTGGTTTTTGCATGACCTCTCTTGTGAATGGAGCTTTGGCTCTCTCCTGCTCCTACTCTGCAGGAACCAATTTCTTTTGCTCAAGGACTTCCTCGATCATCATTTTCATATATGCTGCTTCTCGAACATTCATTGAGAACTAGGACTCTGCTTCAACCTTTCTTAGAGGAATCCTAGGCTCTCTATTACAGGTACTTTCCACCACATCCGGGTAGTCTCCTTTCTAGTCGCGACCCGAGCCTCAGGAACAGGAACATCAAAGTGCTCTTAGCGAGGTGGAGGATTCAGCTCCTCAAGAACTTGTGTAGGTTGGTGATAGCTTTGTTGCGGAGCATGAATCCTCTATGGTACTCATCGACTCTAAGAAATTTGGGAGTAAGCATGCAACGTGGGCAGAAGCTGCGTCTAAGGAAGGAACTGCTGGAGCAAAGTCGCCATCTTGATGTATGCTAAATGTACGCATTAATTCAAGCAAGAATTTATCTATTTTTATCCTATAAATCATACTTTTGTGGTTAAATTATTATAATGTTTGTCATGATTGTAAGATGGTTTAAGTTGAAGAAAATGAGTTGGAAATGATGGAGAAATTATGCAAAGTGAAAAGGCTTTGAACCGACTCATGGTTGGATGAAGAAATTGAAGAAAAAGTGGACAAAAGAGGGTTGACCATGTAATTGAAGCTCTGACCATATAATTGAAGGTTTTCCAGTGTGATTGAAGGTTTGCCCGTGTAATTGCAATTTCGAGCCAAAAAGTGGACTAGAATGTTGCACTAGTTGCACGACCGTGACACTTGTACGGTCGTGCCATCCCATCTTGCACGGCCGTGCAACCCTAAAAAAGTGTGTATTTTGATCCAGGAATGTTGCACGGCCATGCAACCCAAATGGCACGGCCATGCAACGCGATAGTGAAGAGAGAGAAAGTGACGGAATGCACCAAAGTTATGAGGACCAAAGGCATGGTTTAAGGGCATTTTTGGTACACTTTTGCTAGGTTTTGTGGGAGACTTTGAGGACTATAAATAAGCCTTTTATACATCATTTTGAAATACCTTGGACTTGCACATTAAAGAGGAGGATCATTTTCTTTCAATTTCCAAGGAGGATTCAAGGCATTGAAGAGGAGAGAGAAAACAGGATTAAAGAGGCTTCCATCATCCATTGAGACAAGATTTCTTCTTCCCTTTTTATTTCCTTTTTCTTTGCTTTAATCATGTTTAGGATTTATTTTTATTGCTCTATGCCTAGATTTATAAATATGCTAGTTTAGATTTTGTGTTATGGTATAGAGATGTAAACATTGGATTTATGTTGCTTTAATGGATTATTATTGGTATGGGTTTTGTGCTTTTAATATTATATATATTGTTTTGATGCTTTAATTGTTAAATCTATTGATGGTGATGATTGTATGACTTGTTATTGATTGAATGATGTTGAGATTCGCGACCTAAATGTTGTTTTTGACACACCTAAGTGATGAATTGAGAGATGAAACTTGGATTAGGTCACAAGCATAGAACTTGTATGGTTTATGATAGAAATATATCTATGCCTACAAGGTGTTCGATGAAATTCCCTAATGATCCTAATGGGCCTAATTTGACTAGGTAAGACCGAAATGACCCACCTAGGGAATGTAGGCACTACTTGAGTGACCTTGAGAGAGGCCTTGGGTGATATTTGTGGAGAGAACACTCACACCCAATGTGTTAAAACCCAATTTCATTCATTATTGCAACTAAATCTTTATTTTTATCTCGAAAGCCCTAACATTTTTCAATTATTGACTACTTGCATTTTGTTTATTTACTTGCTTTAATTCCAAAACCTCAAAAACAAACCACTTGATGTTTTTAATTGCTTTTATCTTTTTAATTGACCACAATTAGACACGTTCTTTATGGATTCGACATCCTAGGATACTCCTAAGATTTTTATTACTACAATCAACTATTGTGCACTTGCCATAGACATCGATCACATCTCGCACAAAGATTTCTGGTTCTCTTCATTCTGCTTCCTCAACACCTCGTAATCAACTAGTGGAATGGTCCGAACAATGGTTCCCGAGGCTCCAGCTCTAGTTCCAAATCTCTTTGCATCCTCCTCGGGATGTCCAGCTTGGTTTGAGGGTGTTTGCACCATGATGAACGAGTAGGTGGTTGTTGGTGAACTTCTTCTTGAACTTGTACGAATAAGGCTTTTCGTTCAGTTCCCCACAGACAGTGCCAATTATTGTTGCCTCAAAAAATGAACAACAATAATAAGAGAACTAGAACACTTTAACACTTGGGAGTCGTGAACATCGTCTCGAGACCTGAAAACACATAACACGAAGAGGTCAGGATGCTCCCCGGGGGAGTCTCTGATGTTCAAGTCAGTAGAGATTTTGGCAGAGTATCAATAGGAGAGAATAGAGCATACCTCCAAATGTTGCCATTGACGATTATTTATAGGGGTGAATTGTTAAATGATTATTAATGCCTTGTAACGCTCTTATTAATGAAAATTTAGTGGATTTATTTCTCAAGTCATGTCATTTAGAACTGTTTCAAATCGTTTACGATCGTTAAAATCTAAGTTTTGTTTCCTTAACCATTAAAATCTAAGTATTTGAAACTTGCACTATGTATATTGCATTTTTTATTCTACAAATCCAGTTTTCTTTTTGTCCAGTACGTAATGGAAAATCAATCCTCAAATACCATAACTTCAAATCTCCAATCATGTCGCTCATTAATCTCAAAACTGTGTGGTCTTGAGGCATGAGTTCTAGTATTTGACTCTTAATAGAAAGTTTAATAAGTTGAGGGGTTCAAGGGGAAACATGTTATAAGTTGAAAGGCTTACTTACGGGTTCAGCCTTGACTTTTCTTAACGCTGTTATCTAACATAGTCAATTTAATAGAAATTATTCTAATTTGGTCTTAATAGGATGAAATTGACAAGTTTAAGGGTCCATTAGGAAGATTGTCAAGTAAGGGGGTTTAAGGGGAAAAAAGTTACAAGTTTAAGGACTTATGTATGGGTTGTTAATAGGATAGATGAAAAAGGGACACCATACATAGTCTAGGTTGCATCATTCCAGACTTATCATTACAAAGAGGGCGAAATTTGATGTATTCTCCATTTCGGTTCACACGTTTGGAAATTAACCGCTTCAGTCTCTCACTCCTAACTCCGTCAGTCAAATATAATGAAAATCTAATATGACACATAAGTATTTTTGTGTTATTAAATTCTTAAAATTAGTAATTCCATGTGCCACGTCAGAATTCCGTTATATTTGACTAATGAAATTAGGAGTGAGAAACCAGAGTGACTAATTTTTAAACTTGTAAACTAAAATAGAGAATACACCAAATCTCAAGAACCACAATAAAATTTGCCGTTACAAAGAATGTCCCTCATTCTTGCAAGAGCATGTTAAGAGTGTTATTAATTGTTAACCATGTGAGGAATTTTAAGAGTACTCTCCTACAATACTATCTTCCTCATTGGTCATCTTTTTTAATCCTTTTTTATTATTCTTTTTCTTTCAATAAATGATTTGTTTCTTCTCTTCTCTCTCCATCTTTCTCTCTCACCTTCCTTGTTCTTTCCCTTTTTTTTCCTTAATTTTCCAAAATTAATAGAATATATTGATCATATAAAAACAACAAAAATTATGTAGCGTAATATACTGCTCAAGTTAAAATTATAAAAAATGTTGTATAAAAATATTTATACTTTTGATCTTTGAAACGCTTTTGAAACTTTGACTATTGAACATATTCCATTCATTAGTGGGTTTTACGTGAACCAGTCTTGACCATTTATATTTAATTCGACATCATCATCGATTAAAGCCATTATCCCATCGTCATAGAACTCTGATGGTCAAATAAAAAATACAATTTGAAAAATATCTAACAAAGTATTGTAGAAAAGTATTTTTCGCATTCCTCTTATTAAAAAGCTTAGAAAAGAACAAGTGAAAATTGAAAATTAATTTGAAAAATATCTAAAGCTAAATTGAACTTTATTACCTATCAGTATATTTTTGACATGATCTATTTATCTTTGGATCAATTTAAAATTCGAAAATTTTATTTTTCTTTTTCGGGTCCAACTCATAATAGCCTTAGAATTAATGCTTTCCTTCAACATTGGATATTTTAAATTTGTTTCACGTAGATGTGAAAAGGGGAATAAAGATTCATTTTAAATGTCACTGCGCAGTTATTTGTAAGTTTACAAATTTAATTATTCAAGTACTTGAATTTTCTGTTTTTTTGAACTGAGAATTTTTGATAAAATATTTATAAAATTAATGTACACAAATAAAAAATAGCTGGACTTTAGGACTTTATTTTGGCTCTGTCACTTTGCCCTGACGGTTAAAACTATAATGACAAAATTTAACTTATATCGAATTTAATTATAATTTTTTAAATATATTTTAATTGAAGAGAACTGGCATAGTTACACTCAATGAGCTACCATTAGGGGTCCCTCTTTCTCCTCTGAGCTAGATAAAATAATTAAAAAATAACAAATAAAAGTACAAAAATGATCGTTGCCACGTGGCATATAAAAATGACTACTCACTGACGCTCTCACAGAGTTCTCGGTTCTCCTCTAACGCGATCGAGTTAACTCGTTCCGAGTGAAGCAAATTATCCACTGTCACAAACAACAGCGACACGCTACCTATTCAAGTAACAGGCAATATGAGTTCGAGCCTCCGCAAATAGGAAAACCATCATATCAGGACACGTCGCCGTCATCATCTCTGCCAGATCACCTATCCGTCAACTTTGCAAGACCCCCATGCTCCTGCCCACTTGTCTACTAGCTGTCACATAGCCACGTGGAATGGATCTGTAAAGTCAAGATATTGCGCATGCGGCGCATTTTACAATGTGACGGTAAGTAAGAAAGGGCCCGTTTTGTTTTAGGTGGGTTGTCGTTTTACTAAGTTCTCTAATTTTATCCGTCAATTCCAGCCTTATAAAAATTGAACTGAATCCACCAAAATTAGATCTTATTACTAAATTTTTATAAGTTTATGTAAAATAAATAAAATATATATTTTAGCAGTGTAAATGGCTCAATATGCTACGCCAGGATGAACATCAATAAGTTAAAAAAACGTAATGGAATATAATGAGAATATTGAATACATTTTTTAAAAGAAGAATAAAAGTTGTGTTTTTTTATATAAATCTTAAAGATTGTTATATGATAGAAACTTGAACATTTTTTTTTCAAAGCCACATTATTTGGTCCATCTCTTAATTTTTTCGTCGATTACACTGAATTATCAATGTAAAAAGGACTTATCACCAAAAATTGAGAGGAGGAGTAATAAGTTGTATTTTATGCATAATTTATATTGTATTTTATATTTATTTTGTATTGTAAATTGCAGTTATTCATATACTTTTATGTATTTTGACTTTTTTAGTGGTTTATGTAGAATGTTAGTGCAACATAAGGAATGAGAGCTATTTTTAGGGTATTTCAGCGTTGATTGCACTACGGTGTTGGGCCACGTGCTGAGACTTATGGACCTCGGGATTTGAGCTATGTGAACGTGCTTGAAGGTTGCTGACCTAATTTTACTGTTTGAACAAAATAATACAAATTATTATTATTTTATTAGCTATTTTTTAGGGGATTTAGGTTTTCTTAAGTATGATACATATATATACTTTCTTAAAACTCATTATGAGAGCCTTTTGATTATTGTAAAAGGGCAGCACGACCACAACTATTTTCTTCCATTATTTTGCAAGTTTCTTCTTATTATGAGTAACTAAATAATTCTCTAGTCGAGGTACTTTCAAGATTTGATCTAATTGTTTGTGAGACTTAATTTTTTTTTATATGTTATTGAGTATTTATTCTGTTTATGTGTCTTAGTTCTTTTATTATTGTTTATGTTGATTGCACGATTAGGCTGGTTGTGTGATTGGATGAACAATATATCGTTATTTAATATTGATAGTGCGTCACATCAGTTTTAATTTAGATAACAAATAACACGAATTTATATGTTAGACATTGTTCATTGTTATGGAACTGAATACCCTGGTTCAAATGAATCACGACGTTTCATGTTTCACTGGCTAGGATAGGGGTTTCTTTAATTCTTATTGCTGCCATAGATTAAACTTCGTCAGGGTGTCCCGGTGGTTGTCTAATGGTTAGGAAAATAGTCTGCAGGGCGTCCCGATGCTCTCAACGAATTAAAAAGAGATTGGTTAATTGAGTGTGTCACCGTTAACTATAACTATATCTATTCGAATGCTCAGTACAATATCCCCCACACTTAAACAATGCTTGTCCTCAGGCATTCAATATTTTAAAACCATCAAGCACCTTCCCAATTACTCTTATTGTAAGTTGCTATTTTTCGTGTGCTGTATTTTGGCTTCTTTAGTGGTTTAGGTGGAATGTTGATGTAATATAAGGAATTGGAGCTATTTTTGGGGTGTTTCAGCATTGACTGCACTATGGCATAGCCATGCTGAAGAGGACATGTTGACTGGGCTGACTTATTTGCATCGGGCATCGTGCTGGAACTTATGAGCCTCAGGATTTGAGCCATATGGACGTGCTTGAAGGCTGCTAATCTAATTTTATTGCTGGAACAAAATAATACACATTATTATTTTTTTATTAGCTATTTTTTAGGGCATTTAGGTTTTCTTAAGTAGGACTCATATATATACTCTCTTAAAACTCATTATGAGAGGCTTTTCATTAATATAAAGGGGCAGCATGGCCACGACTATTTTCTTTCATTATTTTGCAGGTTTCTTCTTATTATGAGTAGCTTAATAATTCTCTAGTTGAGATACTTTCAAGATTTGATCCAATTGTGTTGTGAGACTTATGTTTTTATATGGTATTGAGTATTTTGAGTATTTATTCAGTTGTTGTGTCTTAGTTCTTTTATTATTGTTTATGATGATTGCATGATTCGGTCGATTGTGTGAATGGATGAACAATTTATCGCTATTTAGGATTGATAGTGCGTCATATCAGTCTTAATTTAGGTAACAAACAACGTGAGTTTATGTGTTGGACATTGTTCATGGTTATGGAGCTGAATAACTTGATTTAAATGAATCACGACATTTTCAATTTCACTGGCTAGAATAGGGGTCTCTTTGGTTCTTATTACTATGATAAATTAAATCTTGTCAGGGCGTCCTGGGGGTTGTCTAGTGGTTAAGAAAATAGTTTGCAGGGCATCTCGGGCTATCGACGAATTAAAAAGAGATTGGTTAATTGAGTGCGTCACCGTTAATTATAACTTTATCTATTCGAATGCTCAATATTGATTCTTAGTGTCTATGATCAATAGATTAGATTGAATGGAGAAGTACCTTGTCTAGGCATTCATTTTTATTGATTTTTTGATATTTTCATTGTTTCATTTTTATTGTTCTTTCCAATTTCAATCTGTAAGTTATTTTCTTTGTATTTTCGACATTACCCATATTTCTGTAACTTTATTTTATCTTTGTTTTTGACAAATAAATGAACCTTACTAATCTTTGTGGATTCGATCTTACTCACTACTATTTACAAAATATTTATTTTTGAATAGGTAAATTGATTTTTTGGATTTGACACCCACCAAATTTTGGCGTTGTTACCGGAGATAGGTGTCAAAGTTTATTTATTTGTTATTTTAGTTGTTTGCGTTGATTTTCTTTGGCAGCTAAAAAAAAATTGTTTCGATCATGGACAATGGCTTGCATCACTTCGAGTTCGACCAAGATCCATATGAGGTAAAAATTTCTCAAATTAAATATATGCTTTCAAATATAACCTCTACTTTGGATCAAGTGAGTTTCAAGAATGAAGGGCAATCTTGAAGAAATTGTGTCTCTTTTAGCTATCCAAGTAGAGTATACCCGATGCATCAATATAACTCATATGTTAATATGGGTAATCTTGATTTGGGCATTCAAAATATGGGATGGCAGGATTATCATAATGTTAATTATGGGGTAAGGTCACAACACTTTCTTAAGTTTCAGCCTAAATTTTCAACTACTTCAAAACCTGAAGATGACCTCCAATCTTTAAGAGAGATTGTGCAAAGACTTTCAGCAACAACTCAACAATTTCAACCCGAACCATCGGTTACACCAGAATTTGGCAAAGAAGATTACATACATCCAAAAATTTAGAGGCAACAACTCAAAAGTTTTAGCAAGAAACCAACATTTGCATTCATAATTTGACAAGGAACACGAGTCAATTGTCTTCATCAATCAATAATGTGGTTTCTTCGCTGAATAATCTGGAGGATCAATGTGAATTATTTGCAAAAACTATTATTGATCCAGTGCAAAAAGTCAATACAGTCAAGTTAAAGAGTGATGAGGAACTGAAAGTGACTGAAAATGTGACTGTGTTTCGGCATGACCATGCCATAAGTAAGAAAACTACAGTAGAGGCTCTCAAGCTATTTTCTAGGTTTGATGACATTCCTTTTCCTGAAAGCCTTACGGGGTTCAGTAGGAAAGATGCATATGAGATCATAGAAGACTTTTTGAATCTATTGGAAATTGGTTTTCAGGAAAATATTAATCAACCTGATCAAATTGTTGTTGAAGTTGCAAGTAATGAAACAAAGACACATGTGTTGGATCTTAAACCAGCTCCAAATTGCATGGCCAAATCAGTTGAGTATATGAAGGATAAGAATAAGAAAGACATGCTGGAAACATTCAGAAAAGTTGAGGACGTGGTGGATGTTCTTGAAAATTCTTTAGCCATACTTTATCAGAAATTACCTCCAAAGAAGAAAGATTTAGGTATGTTTACTATTCCTTGTACTATTGGGAATACAAATATAAAAAGTGCTATGCTAGATTTAGGTGCTTCTATAAATGTTATGCCTCTTTCGATTTATAAATTGTTGAACTTGGGACTCATGAAAGAAACAAGAGGCGTAATTTAGTTAGCTAATTGTTCTAGCACTTACTCGCAAAAGATGGTTGAGGATTGTCATGACCCATTTTTGGACCACGACCGGTGTACAAGATGATCCGAACAGGAGACCCTTCTCATCTCGTACAAGCCTCGGATAACCAGATGTGCTATCCAGAAAATCATTTGTAATACAAGCATGTATAACAAGAAAACAGATGCAAATATATAAATGACCGAAAAACTGTATAATCATAAATATCAATCCAAATATATATACAAATCGTATTTGAGTAAAATCAATGCCCAAAAAGCAAAATACAACCCAATAACCCACTAGCATTCGGTGCGGTGCCCTATCAAAATAAAGGAGCTTGAGCAAAAGAGCATCAACTAACCAAATCAATGATGCCTCACTGAGTATCTGAATGACAGATGGTTGTTGAGTCAAATAGCACCTGAAAAATATTAAGGGAGGGGGATGGGGGTGAGAAATCTCAGTGAGGGGCAACACTCCAGATCGCCTCATGCATGCATCACACAGACGATTTTGAAAATATTTCGCAAATACCACACACGATATACTGAATATATGTATATACACTTTAAGTATATTATAACTTTGAAAACTCATTTTTGAAAATGTTCGCACCCTCAGCAAACAACATACAATAAGCGTAAGATCCAAACTTATATACATATATCTAAATACTGAATATCTGATAGGGACGGAGCTGAACTGAACAGATGTGGACTAAGCCATCTAATATAAAACTGATATGGCAATGCCACCTGATGCTAATCTCATGTGCTTGCACTAGACACATGGGTTACCACCTACCCTAGTAACTGGGCCTTAACTGACCAATGATATACCATAGGTTATGCATAACTCTCGTAGCTAGAGTTCTCCAAATCAACATATTATACATATATATCATATACTGATAGCAAGCACATGCAACAGATAACTAATATGTATACTGATAAGGGATTGATATTGATGTCTCATACTAATAACTAAATTCTTTATTACACATAATTAGAGTTCTTCAAATTTTCAATTATTATTAAGTTCGATTTACAGATATGGTCTGAACACATCAAAACATATAAGTTCTGAAAGACACAACTTATGTATCTGAAGCTGTTACCACACTCACCTGGTAGTCAAGCTGAACTCCAATCAAGCACCACTGGTACCTGGTTGGTCGTGCTGATAAATACAAGAAGCTGAAACAAATAAATCACATCAAACTGATTAGAATAGAGTACTGGTACTGTGGCGGTACCAAATGTATGCATGCAATGCAAATGCCATCAGAACCTCGATGGCGCCGAAAACTAGAAATGTACCAACTCTCAATCTGATCAATACCCGACTGGCCGATCACCCACACAGACTATAATCGACCTCCTAATCATGGATCTAACATCTATATCAATAGACAAGCTCAGAATCATCAAGATTCTTCACTCTCAAACTCGGATTCTCAGACCCATAAAGAATGATTTGTCCAATCACTAAGCCCAGCTCAAATCAAAGCATTCATAACTCAGATCTAACTTTATACAATAAAAACAACTTCAGATTCAACAAGAAATTCACCAAAACCGAATCCCTAGCTCGAAATAAACCTATTTCGCTCAAACACAAGTTCTCTCAAAACTGAAGCTAGAATCTTGTAGATTCAACCTTAGACAACCATAATCTAACTATGTTTAACTTCCCTTTCAACAGAAGAAGAACATCTGAACCAAACTTCAAAATCCATTCAAAATCATAGATTAACAATGTGCAACAAGAATGAAGAAAAGAGAAGATTAATGTGTGTTTCTTACCTTCAAAACTAAAATGAAAGCAATTAGAAGAGGTGGAGAGCAAAGAGATCAGTTGAGAGAGATTGATTGCAATAGTTGAGATGAGTTATGGCTGGAGGAAGGGTAGGTGTGTATTAATAGACCAACGAAACTGAAACGATGTGTGTCACTTAAATTGGTCCTGACCTAGCAGATCTACGTGCGTTGGGCCCCTTTCTACGCAAGCTGAACAAGGTATGTGTGCATAGACGAGGCTTCAACTTACATAGATGGCAGATATGTTGACTTCCTACCCTCATATCTAGAATCAATGTTCATTCTCCTCCATGCAAACCTTATGCAATGCACGTAGACG